>CM034307.1:30011043-30281797 GCA_019925795.1 Dendrobium chrysotoxum | reverse complement strand
TAAATGGCTGGTAGGAAATGATCCAGGTGGTCACTGGAAGTTCCTGAGGGTAACTATCAACCCTCACTTTCACTAATGGCAAGTATATCAGGATGCCTATCTTTGCTATAAGCTGCTGGCATCACTTCATCCAAAAATATCAATGCATGCACCCTTACATACCCGGTACTCGATATCTTTGTCCACACTTCTCTCACCTTTATCCTCACACATGCTTTCACCTTCAACTCTAAACTCCTCTATGAGTTCTTCACTAGCCTAAAGATCAATGCCACATATACTGCTCTTAAATCTAATGTTCATAAACACCTCATTGAAATAACCTTCCAAGATTTTCATGAACTCCTTCAACTCTCTACCACTGGGGAAAAGCTTTATAATTTGTCTTCAGATCTTGACTTCTACTGGGCTCGTATTAATCAACTCCTAAGAAACACCAATGCCACCTTTTATGACGGTGCCTGAAGACCGTTAGTCAAAGATGATAGGACAATCCAACAAGTCCTTAGATCCTTTATAATCCCAAAGGCTAGTGACCATGTCCACATCACTCCCCTACTCTCAATCACCACCTATTACATAATGGCTCATAGGGAATTCAATACCACAGTTCTACTTTTTCGATACATTGAGCACCTTACTAGTATTAGGGAGCCAAGACACAAGAGAAACCCAACCTTGCCCTAGGACACATCATAGCTTATGTGCTTGAGACCAAATACAACCTCTAATATCCTGCTACACCTAACTATCAATTCTTATTCTATATAAATAGCTCCTTCCATGTCCTTCATAGTACTCCTCTCCATCCTGAGCCCATGGAGGCTGCAGGGGTCGAGGAGGAAGCTGTTCCTGCACTTGTTCCTATCTGCCAGCAGTCACAGTTGGATCAGCTGGTGGACATATTTGACAAGTGGGAGGCCCTCTTTGACTCCTACATAATTGCACAGGAGTAGAAGCATGCGGCGGATGTTGACCAATTCAATGCATATGTCACACAACAGTAGCACGACTAACATATGACTTGGTTTGGAGATCAATTTGCTTCCATCCACAGTCTTTTTTAGCCGCCACCACCTCCTCCTCTACCTGATCAGGGTCCCTCCTACTTTTAGCATGTTTGATTTTTCCTTTTGGTTTTCTGTAATGTTTTGTACTATATTTCTTCTATGCGTTATTTTCTATGTAATGTTAAAAATTTATATTTCTGTTTCCTTTTTTTGTGATGTCAAAAGTGGGAGTAGTGTTAGTGTTGTACTGTTTCGTGCATGTTTTAGTGAAATCTAAATGTCTTACATTTAATTATTTTTCTTTGTTGTATGCGTTATTCTTTTTAATCTTCTTGATTTGAAATTGCCTAACAAATATTTTCCATCATCCAAAAGGGGGAGATTATTGCAAATCTGGATTCAAGAATTATAGTTTTGATGATTACAAACATTTGTTGCATTTCTATTTTGTGTTACTATCACTACTACACATCTATTTTTAATTCCCTTCATACTAATGTTTCAGACCCACAAGGTCAATTACAATTCAAGCCAGCTCAAGTTTTATTAGATTAGGACTGAGTTAGTTTGTAATGTCAAATTCATCATTTTTTACTCTTCTTGAGTCAATTGTAGAAAGGTGGTTCCTGATGCTAAGTAACCTTACACACAAAAACTCAGGGGGAGAAATTTTGTAAAATTAAGAGTTTGTTTATTTTTGATTATATCATCCTGGATGATCCCAAATCATCCTAGATGATCAGATCAAAATAGAAACCTTAATTAGGGTAACCGTGTTAAGTCAGTTTTGTTAAGCAGATCATCCTGGACAATCCTCCTATCATCCGAGATGATATGCTGAAATCAAAATTCCTCAGCGGCTAGACTCATTTAGGCAGGTTTTTATATTAAATTTTTGGTCTAATCATATAGGACGATATATGTATCATCCTGGATGATTCAGTACAATCATGCCTGAATTAGCCAAGTGATTAAGGAAAGTAATTAAGGAATTATTGATCAATCAAATCATCCTGGCCAATCGCATGATCATCCGGTGATCAGTTATAAATCCTCATTATCTAATATAGTTTTCTTGGATGACCCAAACTATGTGCTAGATGATATTGCCCATTTTTGAACTAATTATATAGGGCAATAGATATATCATCCTAAACAATCAAGTCATATTTCTACATATCATCCTGACTTATCTCTTGGATGACCCGAACTACCTCTATGGGAAGGATCATCAGCAAGATGATCGAGGTTCTTTAGCTACTTTAGGAGAAGCAAAAGGAGGTATGGTGCTATGCCTGCTTTTGGAGGAAACAAAAGTAGTTTGGGTTCTCTGCCTCACTGGGGTTACTGAAAAGGAGTTTTTGTAAAGGCTTCTTTGCCTTGTTGTGGGAGCAAAAGGAGAGTCACTGAGTTTTAGTGAATACTTAGAGAGGAGGCTCCGGGAAGTGGATGTAGGTTAGGTTGATAGAACCACTATAAAATTTGGTGTATTTTTTTTCTTTTTTACAATTCCACATTTTAATTTTCATACTTTAATTTCTTATGGATGTTCGTGTGGTGAAAGGTATTGATTTGTTTTATTAATCTTTTCCACAGCAAAGAGAAATTATGTATATTTTAAAACATTCAAAAGGCTTTCAAAATCTTGTCATTGCTTAAGAATTTTAAAACTACCAATTCACCCCCCCCCCCCCCCTCTTAGTTAGCCTCGGGCTAGTCCATAAGGGCTTAACAACCCTAATAAACTTTCAATACAATCTTCTAGTTTCCATCCTCTATAATGGGCATATTCCTACCATATCTTTTAACCTTCAAGTTTTGATCCTCTGTGATGGGCATATTCCTACTGCATCATAATATCTCCCAGTTTTGATCCTCTATAATGGGCATATTCCTACCCCATCATATGATCTCCCCGTTTTAATCCTTAGTGCTGGGCATATTACTACCCCATCATACGATCTCCTAGTTTTAATCCTCTTTAATTGGTATATTCCTACCCAATCATATGGTCCCCAAGTTTTAATCCTCTATGATGAGCATATTCGTACACCATCATATGATCTCCCAGTTTTAATCCTCAATGATAGACATATTCCTTCCTCATCATACGATCTCCCAGTTTTGAACCTCCATGATAGGCATATTCTTACCCCATCATATGATCTCCCATTTTTGGTCCTCTATGATGGGCATATTCCTACCCCAACATAAGATCTCCTAGTCTTGATCCTCTATAACGAACATATTCCCACCCCTTGATATGATCTCCCAATTTTAATCCTTAGTGTTGGGCATATTACTATCCCATCATATGATCTCCTTGTTTTAATCCTCTATAATGGGTATAACACATCATTTAGTCTCCAAGTTTTGATCATCTGTGAAAGGAATATTACTATCCCATCATACGATCTCCCAGTTTTGATCCTCAGTGATAGGCATATTTCTACCCCATCAAATAATCTCCCAAATTTCAAACCTCTATGATGGGCATATTCCTACCCCATCATATGATCTCCTAATTTTAATCCTCAATGATGGGCATATTCCTACCCCATCATATGATCTACCAATTTGGATCCCTTGTGATGGGCATTTTCTTACCCTATCCTATGATCTCCCAGTTTTGATCCTCATTGATGGCCATTTTCGTAGCCCACCATGCGACCTCCCTATTTTGATGCTCTCTGATGGGCATATTCCTGCCCATTCATATAATCTCCAAGTTTTAATCCTATGTGATGGGTATAATCCTACCACATCATATGATCTCCTAGTTTCGATCCTTTGTAATGGGCATATTCCTACCCCATCATATGATCTCCTAGTTTTGATCCTATATAATGGGTATATTCGGACCCCATCATTGATCTCCTAGTTTTGATCCTCTTTGATTGAAATATTCCTACCCAATCATACGATCTCCTAGTTTTGATCCTCTATTATGGGCATATTCCTACCCCATCATACGATCTCCTAGTTTTGATCCTATATAATGGGTATATTCGGACCCCATCATTGATCTCCTAATTTTGATCCACTTTGATTGAAATATTCCTACCCCATCATATGATCTTCTAGTTTTGATCCTCAATAATGTGCAAAAATTCTTACCCCATCATACGATCTCCTAGTTTTGGTCCATTATGATGGGCATATTCCTACCCATTCATATGATCTCGTAGTTTTGATCCTCTATGACGGTCATAAGCCTACCCCATTATACAATCTCCCATTTTTGTTCCTCTATGGTGGGCATATTCCTACCCCATTATAGGTTCTCCAAATTTTGATCCTCTTTAATGGGTATATTCCTACCCCATTATATGATCTCTAACTTTCGATCAAGTTTGATTGGTAAATTCCTACCCCTTCATACGATTTTCTAGTTTTAATCCTCTCTAAATGGTATATTCCCACCCGATCTCATGATCTTCCACTTTTGATCCTCCATTATGGGCATATTCCAACCCCATCATAAGATCTCCCAGTTTGGATCATTTATAATGAGTATATTCCCACCCTATCACACGATCTCCTAGTTTTGATCCTCAGTGATGGGCATATTCCTTTCCCATCATACATTTCCCAGTCTCGATCCTCTATAATGGGTATATTCCTACCCAATTATATGATCTCCCAATTTTGATTTTCTATTATCAGCATATTTCCTACACCATAATACGATCTCCAAGCTTTAATCCTCTATAATGGGTATGTTCTTACCTTACCACATGATCTCCCATTTTTTATCATCTATTATGGGCATGTTCCTACCCCATTATATGATATCCCAATTTTGTTGGACTATGATGGGCATATTCCTACTCCATGAAATGATCTTCCAGTTTTGTTCCAATAGGATGGGCATATTCCTGCCATTATACGATCTTCCAATTTTGATCCTCTGTATTGGGCAAGTTCCTGCCCCATTATAAGATCTCCCAGTTTCAATCATCTTTGATGGGCATATTCCCACCCCATCATACGATCTCATAGTTTTGATCCTTTGTGATGGGCATATTCTTACCCCATCATATGATCTCCCAGTTTTAATCCTCTGTGATTGCTATATTCCTATCCTATAACACGATCTTCCAATTTTGACCCTGTAATGGGCATATTCTAACCCCATCATATGTTCTCCCAATTTTGTTTCTCTATGATGGGTATATTCCTTCCACATTATATAACCTCCCAATTTTAATTCTCTATGATGGGAATATTCCTACCCCATCATATAATTTACTAGTTTGAATCCTTTGTAATGACCATATTCCTTCCCTATCATATAATCTGCCAATTTTGATCCCCTCTAATGGCCATATTCCTAGCTCATCATATTATTTCCCAGTTTTGAACCTCTTTGATAGGCATATTCCTACCCAATCATATGATCTCATTGTTTCGATGCTTTGTGATGTGAATATTTCTATCCCTTCATACTATCATCCAGTTTTGATCTCTATAATGGGCATATTCCTACTACATCTTACGACCTTCTAATTTTTATCCTCTGTGATGGGCATATTCCTATCGCATCATAAAATATCCCAATTTTGATCCTCTGTGAAGGGCCTATTCTTATACCATCATACGATCTCCCAATTTTGATCCTCTATCATGGGCGCATTCCAACTCTTTCATAAGATCTCCTTGTCTTACTCCCATAAGATGGCATATTCCCACCCCATCATATGTTCTTCTAATTTTGTTCCTCTATGATGGGTATATTACTACCCCATCATATGATCTCCCAATTATAATCCTCTGAAATGGGTAAATTCCAGCCCCATCATACGATCTCCCAGTTTTGCTCCTCTATGATGGGCGTGTTCCTACCTCATCATACAATCCTCTAGTTTTGATCCTCTGTGATTGGCATATTCCTATCCCATCATATGATCTCCAAGTCTTGAACCTCTATGATTGGCATATTCCTACCACCTCAAATGATATCCCACTTTGATCCTCTATGATGGGTATATTCCTACCCCATCTATTGATCTCCAAGTTTGAATCCTCTGTGATGGGCATATACCTACCCCCTCATATAATCTACCAATTTTGATCCTTTGTGGTTGGCATATTCCTACCCTATCATATAATCTCTTAATTTTGATTCTCTTAGATGGCCAGATGCTTACCCCATCATATAATCTCCCTATTTTGATGCTCTACAACGGGCATGTTCCTACCCCATCATACAACCCCTAGTTTTGATCCTCTGCAACTGGCATATTATTACCCCATCATATGAGCTCCTAATTTTGATCCTCTTTGATGGGCATATTTTGACACCATCATACGATCTCCAAGTTTTGATCCCCTATGAAGGGCATATTCGTAACCCATCATATGATTCCTAGTTTTGATCCTCTATGATGGGAAAATTCCTACCCTATCATACGATCTCCTAGTTTTGATCCTCTATGATGGGCATATTCCTACCCTATTATATGATCTTATAGTGTTGATGCTCTCTGTTAAGGTGGGCAAATTACAACCTTATCATATGATCTTCCATCTTGATCCTCTTTTATTGGCATATTTCTACCCCATCATAAGATCTCCTAGTTTTGATCCTTTATGATGGGCAGATTCCTACCCCATCATATGATCTCCTAGTTTTGATCCTTTATGATGGGCATATTCCAGCCCCATCGTATGATCTCCTAGTTTTTTTCCTTTGTGATGGGCATATTTCTACCCCATTATATGATCTTCCATTTTTATTCCTCTATGGTGGGTATTCCCCCCCCCATCTTAAGATCTTCTAGTTTTGATCCTCTGTGATGGGTATATTTCTACCCCATCATATGATCTCCCATTTTTATCATCTTTTATATGCATATTACTGCTCCTTCATATCCTCTTCCAGTTTTTTCAACTATGATGGGCATATTCCTACCCCATCATACGATTTTCCTCTTTTGCTGCTCAATGATTTGCAAATTCCTACACCATCATAAGATCTCCCAGTTTTGATCTTCTATGATGGGCATATGCCCCCCCATCATACGATCTCCCAGTTTTAATCCTCTAAGATTGGCATATTCCTACCCCATCATACGATCTCCTAGTCTCAATCCTCTAAGATGGGTATATTCCTACACCATCAAACGATCTCCCAGTTTTGATCCTCTGTGATGGGCATATTCCTACCTCATCGTATGATCTCCCAGTGTCAATCCTCTATAATGGGTATATTTCTACCTTATCATATGATCTCCTAATTATGATCCTCTGTGATGGACATATTCCTATCCCATCATGCGATCTCAAAGTTTTATTTCTCTCTGATGGGCATATTTTTAACCCATCAAATGATCTCCCAATTTTAATCCTCTATGATAGGTATATTCCTACCCCATCATATGATTTCCTAATTTTGATCCTCTATGATGGGAATAATCCTAACCCATCAAATGATCTTCCAGTCATTATCCTCTATGATGGGCATATTCCTACCCCATCATACGATCTCCCAATTTTGATCCTCTTTAAAGGGCATATTCTTGCCCCATCATACGATCTCCAATTTTTGTCCTCTGTGGTGCACATATTCCTATCCCATCATTAGATCTCCCACTTTCGATCCTCTGTGATGGGTATATTCCTACCCGATCATATGATCTCCCATTTTTTATAAGCATATTCCTACTCCTTCATATGATCTTCTAGTTTTGATCAATAATGATGGGCATATACCTACCCCATCATACGATCTTCCACTTTTGATACTTTATGATTGGCATATTCCTACCCATCATCAGATCTCCCAACTTTGATCCTCTCTGATGGGCATATTCCTACCCCATCATATGATCTCCTAATTTTGATCATCTATGATGGGTATATTCCTACCCCATTTTATAATCTCCTAGTCTTGATCCTCTAAGATGGGTATATTCCTACACCATCATATGATCTCCTAGTTTTAATCCTCTGGATTGGCCATATTCCTACCCCATTATACGATCTCCGAGGGTCATCCTCTGTGATGGGTATATTTATAACTTATCATAGGATATCCCAATTTTGATCCTCTGTGATGGGCATAATTCTACCCCATCATATGATCTCCTAATTTTATTTCTCTATGAGGGGCATATTCCAACCCCATCAAATGATCTCTTTATTTTGATCCTTTATGATAGGTATATTCCAACCCCATCATATGATCTCCAAATTTTGATCCTCTGTGATGGGCAAATTCCTACCCCATCATATGATCTTCTTGTCCTGATCCTCTATAATGGGCATATTCCTACCCCATCATACGAACTCCAAGTTTTAATCCTCTTTAAAGGGCACATTCCTACCACATCATATGATCTCCCATTTTTAAACCTCTATGATAGGCATATTCCTACCCCTTCACTAGTTTCAATCCTCTATGATGGCCATATTCAAACCCCAAACTATGATCTGTTAGTTTTAATCCGTTGTAATGGGCATATTCCAACCCTAACATATAATCTTCAAGTTTTGATCCTCTTTAAGGGGTATTTTCCTACCTGATCAAACAATCTCCAAATTTTGATCCTCTATGATAGGAAAACTCATACCCCATCATACGATCTCGCAATTTCAATCCTCTATGATCAGCATATTCCTACGCCATCATATGATCTTCCAGTTTGGATCCTCTATGAAGGGCTATTCCTACCCCCTCATTCGATTTCTAGTTTTGATCCTCTTTGATAAGCATATTCCTACCCCATTAATTGATTCTCTTAGTTTTGATACTTTATGATGGGAATACTCCTACCCCTTCATATGATAATCCAGTTTTGATCCTCTATGATGGGCATATTCCTACTCCATCAAAATTATCTCCCAATTTTTAACTCTGTGATAGGTTATTCCTACCCCATCATACGATCTCTAAATTTTGATCCTCTGTGAAGGGCAAATTTCTACCCCATCACATAATCTTCTAATTTTGATCCTCTATGAATGAGTATATGCTTACCCCATCATACAATCTCCCACTGTTGATCCTCTTTAAAGGGCATATTTTCTCCCCCATCATACGATCTCCCTATTTTGATCCTCTATAATGGGCATATTCAAACCCCATCATATGATCTTCAAGTTTTGATGTTTGTTAATGGGCATTTTCCTACCCCATCATATGATCTCGTAATTTGGATCCTCTCTGATAGGCAAATTCATACCCTATCATACAATCTTCCAATTTCAATGCTTTATGATAGGCATATTCCTACCCCAACATACGATCTCCCAGTTTTGATCTCCTGTGATGGGCATCTTCTTACCCATCATATGATCTGCTAGTTTGGATCCTTTTTGAATGGCATATTCCTACCCCATCATTCAATTTCTCAGTTTTGATCTTCTTTTATAGGCATATTCCTACCCCATCAAATGATATCCTAGTTTCATCCTCTATGATGGGAATATTTCTACACCTTCATACGATCATCCATTTTTGATCCACTATGATGGGCATTTTCCTACCACATCTTACAACCTTCCAGTTTTGATCCTTTATGATGGGCATATTCCTACCCTATCATAAGATCTCCTAATTTTGATCCTCTGTGATGGGCGTACTCCCACCCCATCAAAAAATCTCCCAATTTTGATCCTCTATGATGGGCATATTCTTACCCCATCATAAGATCTCCCAATCATAATCTTTTGGGTTGGGCAAATTCCTATAGCATCATATGATCTCCCAATTTGATCCTCTATGATGGGTATATTATTATACCATCCTATAATCTCCCATTTTTTATCCTCTAAGATGGGCATATTCTTACCCCATCATACAATCTCTCAGTTTTGATCCATAGTAATGGGCATATTCCTATTCCATCATATGATCAGCTAGTTTGGATCCTCTATAATAGGCATATTCCTACCCCATCATACGATCTCCTAGTTTCAAACCTCTATAATGGGCATATTTCTACCCCATCATATGATCTCCCAATTTTGATCTTCTGTGATGGGCATAATCCTACCCCATCATACGATCTACCAGTATTAATGCTCTGTGATGGGCATAGTCCTACCCCAACATATGATCTGCCAGTTTGAATCCTTTGTGATGGTCATATTCCTACCCTATCATTCGATCTCCCCACTTTTGATCCTCTTTAATGGGCATATTCCTACACGATCGTACGATCTCCCAATTTTGATGCTCTATGATGGGTATGTTCCTACCCTATCATATAATCTGTCAGTTTTGATCCTTTATGATTCGGATATTCCTACCACATTATATGGTCTCCTAGTTTCGATCCTCAATAATGGGCAAATTCACACCCCAATATACGATCTACCAGTTTTATTCCTCTGTGATGGGTATATTCTTACCCATCATATGATCTTTTTATTTCGATCATCTATGATAGGTATATTCTTATAGCATCATTCGATCTTCGACTTTAGATCCTCTATGATGAGCATATTCCTTCCCCATCATATGATCATCTAGTATAGATACTTTATGATGGGCTTATTTCTACCACATCATATGATCTACTAGTTTCTATCCTCTTTGATAGGCAAATTCTTGCCCCATTATATGATCTCCCATTTTTGTTCCTATGTGATGGGTATATTCCTACCACATCAAACAATCTCCCAATTTTGATCCTCTCTGATGGGCATATTCCTATCCCATTATATCATTTACCAGTTTGGATCCTTTGTGATGCTCATAATCCTACCTCATTATATGATCTCCAAGTTTTTATCCTCTTGATGGGCATTTTCCTAACCCATCATCTGATCCCTAGTTTTGATCCTCTATGATGGGCATATTCTAACCCCATCATACGATCTCCTAGTTTCAATCCACTTTGATGGGCATATTCCTACCCAATTATATGATTACCTAGTTTCGATCCTCTATGATGGGCATATTCCCACCCCATCATACGATCTCCTAGTAATGTTCCTTTATATCGGGCATGTTTCTACCCCATCATATGATCTCTCAATTTCAATCCTCTATGATGGGTATATTCCTACCCCATCATACGATCTCCCAGTTTCATCCTCCTTGATGGGCATATTCCTATTTATCCTATGATCTTCCAGTCTCTATCCTCTATGATGGGCATATTAATACCCCTTCATACGATCTCTTAGTTTTGATCCTCGATTATGGGCATATTCCTAACTCATTAGACGATCTCCATGTTTCGACCCACCATCATGGGTATATTCCTATCCCATTATATAATCTTAGAGTTTTGAACCTCTATGATGGGCTATTCCTACCCCATCAAACGATCTCCGAATAATGTTCCTATGTGATGGGTATATACCTACTCACTCATACGATATCCCAGTTTCGATCATCTATATTGGGCATATTTTAACCCCATCAAAAGTTCTCCCAATTTTGAACCTTTGTGATGGGCATATCCTACCCTATCATATGATCTCCTAGTTTACATCCTTTGTGATGGGCATATTCCTACCCAATCATACGATCTCCCTTTTTTGTTTCTCTAAGATGGGCTTATTCCTACTCTATTATACAATCTCCCATTTTTTATCCTCCATGGTGGTTATATTCCTACCCAGTCATATGATCTCTAGTTTTAATCCTCAATGATGGTCAAATTCCTACCCCCACATACGATCTTCCAGTTTTTGTCATCTATGATTGGCATACTCCTACCCCATCATATGATCTGCCAGTTTTGATCCTTAGTGACAAGCATATTCAAACCCCATCTTATGATCTTTAAATTTTTATCTCTGTGATGGACATATTCCTAACTCATCATACGATCTCCCAGTTTTGATTCTCTATGATGGGCATATTCCTACCCCAACATATGATCTCCCAGTTTTGATTCTCTGTAAAGGGAGAATTCCTAACCCATCATAAGATCTCCTAGTCTTGATACTCTATGATGGGCATATTTCCACCCCATCATATGATCTCCCAATTTTTGATCCTCTGTGTTAAGCATATTCTAACCCCATCAAACTATCTCCTCATTTTGATCCTCTATGATGGGTATATTCCTACCCCATCACATGATCTCCTTATTTTACTCCTCTATGGTTGGCATATTCCTACCCAATTATACAATCTCTTAGTTTCAATCCTCGGAGATAGGCATATTCCTACCACATCAAATGATCTCCTAGTTTCGATCCTCTATGATGGGGGTATTCTTACCACATCATACGATCTCCTAGTTTTGTTGCTCTATCATGGGTATATTCTTACCCCATTATTGGATCTCCTAATTTTGATCCTCTGTGATGGGTATATTCCTACCACATCATAAGATCTCCAAGTTTTGATCCTCTATGATGGGCATATTCTAACTCCATCATACGATCACCTAGTTCAAGATGAGTTCCAATCGACATATCGTCTTGCAACATTCTAAGGACATCCAGCCCGATTGCCTATACGGTCAGAGGAAAATAATGGTTTTCATCTTGGACGATTAGGAAAATCAAATATGTCGGCAAGCATCATCCAGTATGATATACAGATCATCCAAGATGATCTGATTGAATAATTGAACCATAATTAGTTTTTAAATCACAAGATCAATTTAGGCATGATTTGCATTGATGATCCAGTACAATGGATTTAGACTTGGATGATTAGAATAAAATTTTGAATCATAAACTTGCCTAAATTATCATTGGCGGCTATTTTTCATGATCATAAAGGATTATCCTAGACTATTAAAATCATCAAGTATGATTAGTTTAATGAGCTGATCATCCTGGATGATCAAAATCATCCAATACGATTAGTTAAAAAGCTAAACTACTGATTATGACTAGATCTCACTCTCTTGAGTGTGTGTGTGTGTATGGTCACCAAGCTAGCAAATACCTTTACAGGACTTGACTCAAGAAATCAAAATTACATCAATGAATATTACAGAATCTTTTTAATTCCTACCCCATCATATAATCTTCAAGTTTTGATCCTCTGCGATGGGCATATTCCTATGTCGTCATACGATCTCCAATTTTGATCCTCTGTGAAGGGCATATTCTTACCCCATCATATAATCTACGTGTTGGGATCCTTTATAATGGGCCTATTTTTTCCATATCATATGATCTTGTGGTTTATAATCTCTGTGATGAGCATATTCCTACTCCATCATATGATCTCCCAATTTTGATCCACTGTGATGGGCATATTCCTACCCCATTATATGATCTCCTAGTCTTAACCATCTGCGATGGGCATATTTTACACCATTATATGATTTCTTAGTTTTGATCCTCTATGATGGTCATATTCCTACTCCGTTATACAATCTCCCTTTTTTATTCCTCTATAAGGGACATATTACTACCCCATCATACAATCTCCCAGTTTTGATCCTCTATGATGGGCACATTCCTACCTTATCATATCATCGGCCAGTCTGGATCCTTTGTGATGGGCACATTCATACCCCATCATATAATCTCCTAATTTTGATCCTCATTGATTGGAATAATCCTTCCCCATCAAATGAACTCCCATTTTCAATCCTTTTTGATGGGAACATTCCTAACCTATCATACAATCTCCTAGTTCTAATCCTCTATATTAGGCATATTTTACCCCAACATATGATCTTGTAGTTTTGATCCTCTTTAATGGGAATATTCCTACCCCATCACACAACCTCTCAATTTTGACCCTCTGTGACGGGCATATTCCTACCCCATTATTTGATCTTCCAGTGCTGATCCTTTGTGATGGGCATATTCAAACCCTTCATACGGTCTTCTAGTCTTGATCTTCTGTGATGGGCAAATTTCTACCCCATCATAGAATCTCCTAGTTTTGATCATCTGTAATGTGCATAGTCCTACCCCATCATATGATCTGCTGGTTTGGATCCGCTGTAATTGGCATAATCCTTCCACTTCATACGATCTCTCAGTTTTGATCCTCTTTGATGGGCATATTCCTATCCCATCATATGATTTCCCAATTATGATCTTCTACGATGGGCATATTCCTACACCATCATACGATCTCTTAGTTTTGATCCTTTATAAAGGGCATATTCCTACACCATCATATGATTTCAATGTATTGATCTTCTGTGATGGGTATATTCCTAAGACATTATATGATTTCCTAGTTTCGATCCTCTCTGATGGGCATATTCCTATCCCATTAAACTATCTCCCATGTTTGTTCCTCTTTGATGAGCATATTCCTGCCCCACCATACAATCTCCTAATCTTGATCTTCTATGATGGGTATATTTCTACCCCATCATATGATCTCCCAGCTTCGATCCTTTGTGATGGGCATATTCCTATGCCATAATATTATTTTCTACTTTTGATCCTCTGTGATGGGCATATTTCTATGCCATCATATGATTTCCTATTTACAATCCTCTATGATAGACATGAAAGTACAAGATACACTTATTGTAAATCTAGTTTCAAAAAGTACAGTTTTGTTGATGATAAACATATTTGTATTCTGTTTTGCTTGGCTAATCCATTTCAGGTACAAAAGATCAAAACCAACTCAAGCCAACTCAAGATCGGGTCCAAGTGTGTCTAAATGTAATATTTTCCATTTCTTGAGTCAAATATAACGTAACTGATCCTCTAGCTAAGTAACCTTGCACACATACACTCAGGGGGAGAGCTTGAGTGAATTAGAGTTTCTGTTCAATTTTTGTTCAGATCATCCTTGATGATATTCACATCATCCTGGACGATCTAGTGAAAATAAAAACCCTCATTAGGGTGACCAAGTTAAGTCTGTCTGATTAAGCCGATCGTCCTGGATGATCCATCCATCGTACGGGACAATAGGCTCAAATCAGAAATTCTCAGCCGCTAGATAAGTTAGGCAAGTTTTATTTTTAGAGAATTGATCTGATTGTCCCAGACGATACGTGTTTTATCCTAGATGATCCAGTACAATCATGCCTAAATTAGTCTGGTGATTAAGAAAAGCAAATAATATTAATTGATACGATCATATTGTCCGGGACGATCGCAAGATCGTACGGGACGATCATGATCGTCCAGTGTGTTTCAGCTGTACATCCAGAGCGATGATCAGGATGATTTTGGCACTTTTTAAACTAATCATACAGGACGATATCAATATCGTCCTGGACGATCAAGTCATTTTTAGGTCGTCCAGCACAAGTTCCTCTGGACGACCAGAGTGGTCTTCTAGACGAAATTCCTAAATTTACACTAAACATCCCGGACGATCACAAAAAAATATGGGACGACCTGAACAATTTTTTCTACTAATCGTCCAAAAGAGCCAGATCGTCGAGGTTGAAACAGGTGATTTTGAATTGATCATACAGTACGATCTGTAGATCATCCTGGATGATATTGGCCGACCAGTTGAGATTTAGGGTAAATTTTGATCCCTCCTATAAAAGATCTTTTTCTTCCAATAAGAAAAATCTTTTGCCACTTTCCTTTACAGAGAAACCCTTGAGAGAGAGAGTTTAGGAGAGAGAGAGGATCTTGTGAGGGGGAGTTTGTGAGGGATTCACAAAGGTTGCTCTAAGCAAGGATCAGAGTCATCTTATCCGTTCTTCGTCTCTCGTACTATCGGTGTTCTCTGTGGGAGGATCGTTCGCAAGAAGATCCGGGTTCTCTGCCCGCTTCAGGAGGAAGCGAACGGAGTTCAGGTTCTCAGCCTGCTTCAGGAGGAAGTGAAAGGAGTCCGGGTTCTCTGCCTGCTTTGGGAGGAAGCGAAAGGAGTTCAGGTTCTCAGCCTCACCAGGTTGGTGAAAAGGAGTTTTGTTTAGGCTTCTCCTCCTTACTATGGGAGCAAAAGGAGAGTCACTTTTGTGTTAGTGCAATACTCGAAGGAGAGGCTCCGGGGAGTGGACGTAAGTCAAGTTGACCGAACCACTATAAAATCTGTTGTGTTTTTTCTGATTATTTTCTGTACTTTAGTTTCCTGTTATTATATGCTTGGGTGAAATCTGTGGTTGATCTTTTCATTTATGTGTTTACTTGTTTCCGCTGCAAATCATCGAAAAGATTTTTTCTGTTGCTCTCAAATTTTTAAATAACCAATTCACCCCACCTCTTGGTTAGCCTCGGGACTAGTTCATCAGGGCTTAACATCCCTATCAAACTTTCAAGTGGTATCAGAGCGGGATTCAAAAATTTAAGTTTAAAAACTTTTGAAGTTGATCCATGGCTAACTTTGGTAATCGTAATACTGCTAAAGGTTATTCAATTACATGACCACCATTATTTGATAATATAACTTTTGATTTTTGGAAAACTCGTATGTCTACTTTTCTTAAATCAATTGATTATCGCTCGTGGATGCTTGTTAAGGATGGCTATGAACCACCATTTAGAATGATTAACAATTTTAAAACTGAACTGCCTTTCACTGATTGGACTTTTGATGATCGTGACTTAGCCTAACTGAATGCCAAATGTTTGAACTATTTTTTCTGTACTTTAAAATCTGAGGATTACATGCGTGTCTCTACTTGTACAACTAGCAAAGAAATTTGGGATAGATTGTGTATCACTTATGAAGCTACAACTAAAGTCAAACAGTCTAGGTTAAACATATTGCTTCATGACTACGAACTTTTTTGCATGAAACGTACTGAATCTATTTCTGAAATGTATACGAGGTTCACTCAAATTGTCACTTCTTTGCATGCCTTAGGAAGAGAACTTACAAACTATGAAAGAGTGAACAAAATTCTTAGATGTTTGCCTTCTTCGTATGATGCTAAGAAAATAGCAATCACTGAATCTAAAGATTTGAATACTTACTCTATTGATAGCTTACTTGGATCACTCATTGCTTACCAGCATGGGGTAAACCAAAGATAGCTTGATGCAGGTGAGAAGAAGAAGGAGAAAATAGTGGCACTGAAGGCTAACAATAGTGATACTAGTACTTTCGAGTCTGATAGCGATGACGTTGCCTTAATCACTAGGCAATTCAAAAGCTTTCTAAGGAAGAAAAACAAGAACTTTCAGAAGTGGAACAAGGGTAAGTCCAGCAAAAATTTTAAAGGTTTATTTGATACTGTTTATTTTGAATGCAGGAAGCCTGAACACATTAAGGCTGATTGTCCTACACTTAAAGCTCACCCAAGCAAGGAGAAGGGTGAGGAGAAACATAAGTTCAGGAAGCACAAGAAGCGGATTCAGAAGGTGTTCTGGGAAGATTCTATATCCGACTCCTCTGAGACTGAAGATGAAGAGGAGGAAACCAACTTGTGTCTGATGGCTAATGATCATCCTGGTCAATCTGACCAGGAAGAGATATGTGAGCTTACTTATGATCAATTATTTGAAGTATCTAAAAGAATTCATGCATCTTATAGGAAACTTAAGAAATTGCATGCTAGTCTGAAATTAATTTCTTAACCTTGCAAAAAGAGCATGATTCTGTAGTTAAAGATCATTCCACACTTGACAGCAATCATATGTCTTTACTTGATGATTTTGATGAGCTGAATAAAAAGCATTTTGATTTAATCGTTGAACATGATTTACTAAAAACCTCGCATGTTGATTTAGAGAAAGCTTTCAAAGAATTAGACAATGTGACATGTGGAGTGGAGAGTAGCAATGGTGCATTGAAATTTGAAATTATAAGTTTTAACAAGGAGAATGAATTTTTAAGAGTAAAAATCAGTGCATTTGAGAAAAATAAAACATCTCCTACTTTTGCACAGTTTTATGCAGCTCCACTTTTTGAAGAATCTATTTCAAAATCATCAAAGTATGTTTCATACAAACCTAGGAAGAGGAACTATCACCCACGTAGATTACTTAACCCTTTTCCTTGTGTTAGATGTTTTTCTTGTGGCATGTTAGGATACATTTCTCACACCTGTACTGTTCACGGTAGTACACATTGGGTGTGGAGGCCCAAATTGCCTGTTTCACAGCACAACACACATGCATTGTATTCTTCTTTTCATAAGAAGGAACCCAAACTTGTTTGGGTTCCTAAATTTGACATTTGATAATTTTATAGGTGTGCTCTCACACAAGACCTCATGAGAGCATGTGGTACCTGGATAGCGGATGTTCAAGACACATGACTGGAGATGCAAATCAGTTCATTTCACTAGAGGCCAAGGCTGGAGGCAAGGTTACACTTGGAGACAACACCATCAGGAGGGTGGTAGGCTCAGGTATAATAAGTGATTCAAAGAATTTTATGATTGATAATGTTTTGCTTGTAGATGGATTGAAACACAACCTGCTGAGCATCAGTCAGCTCTGTGACAAAGGATACAACATCAAATTCCTGCCCACTTGCTGCATTTTAAGCTTAAATGATAAAATTATTTTGCAGGGATAAAGGATCAACAATGTCTACATGCTGGATGTAAGTTGCATTAAAGCTGATAATTTAATTTGCTTAAAAATTACTGCTGATAAGTCTTGGTTGTGGAATAGGAGATTATGTCATGCCAGTATGAAAACCCTTAGGAGAGTCACCCAAAGGGATTTAGTTAGAGGTGTCTCCAAGCTTAAGTTCTCTAAGGACCACCTATGTGATGCCTGTCAATTAGGGAAGCAAGTCCAATCCTCCTTTCACTCTGTTAAGGACATTAGCACCTCTAGACCTTTAGAAGTCCTTCACATGGATCTCTTTGGACCCATTAGCACTGCCAGCTTAGGCGGGAAAGTCTATGGTTTTGTGATTATTGATAATTACTCGAGGTTCACTTGGATTAAATTTTTCTCACATAAATCAGAATCATTTGATTAATTTAAGTCCTTCTCCACTTGGATTCAGAGGAAGTTAGGTTGTGAGATCTTGACTATTCATAGTGATCATGGTGGAGAGTTTGAAAATGTAAAATTTGGAACATTCTATGAGGAACAAGGGATTAGTCACAATTTTTCAGCTCCTAGGACACCTCAGCAGAACAGGATAGCTGAAAGGAAGAATAGGATCTTAGTGGAAGCCACTAGAGCCATGCTTGCTTAGTATTCACTTCCAAAATACTTTTGGGCTGAAGCGGTGAACACTGCCTTTTATATGCTGAATAGGGTAAATGTTAGATCCAATCTGAACAAGACACCTTTTGAGATCATTAAGGGTAGAACCCCAAACCTGTCCCTCCTCCATGTCTTTGGCTGTAAGGTTTTCATTCTGAATAACGGGAAATCATGCTTAGGGAATTTAGGGTTTAAGGAAATTTGACCCCAAATCTGATGAAGTGTTCTTAGGCTATTCTAGTGTGGGGAAATCCTTTAGGGTGTTTAATAAGAGGACTGGTGGTGGAAGAGACAACTCATATGATTTTTAATGAATCTGATCCTAAGGTGACTAGAGTTGAGGAAGAAGAAGAGGTAGGGGAGAATACCCAAGGGGTTGAAAATGCAAATCTGGAGGAAAGGGTAGATCCTCAAGACACTCTGCCCAGAGATTGGAGATATTCTTCGAGTCATCCTAAAGAACTGATCTTAGGAGACCCTTCTAAAGCTGTTAGGACTAGGCATGGACTTAGGAAGGAAGTAAACCACTCTGCCTTTATCTCAATGACTGAACCCACCAACATCAATTAAGCCCTTTCTGATGAGTTTTGGATCTTAGCTATGCAAGAGGAATTGAATTAATTTGTAAGGAACGATGTTTGGGAGCTAGTAGAAAGACCTAGGAATCAAAGAATAGTGGGAACCAAGTGGGTCTTTAAGAATAAGATAAATGATTCTGGTGTGGTGGTTAGGAATAAGGCAAGATTAGTGGCTAAGGGGTATAATCAGATTGAAGGGATTGATTTTGAGGAGAACTTTACACCTGTAGCTAGATTGGAAGCCATTAGGGTGCTACTAACCTTTGCCTGTTATAAGGGATTTAAGCTGTTTCAAATGGATGTCAAGAGTGCCTTTTTAAATGGGGTAATAAAAGAGAATATTTTTGTAGAATAACCCCCAGATTTTGAGAGTTCCTAATATCCAAATCATGTTTATAAATTAAAAAAGGCCTTATATGGATTGAAATAGGCACCCAGAGCTTGGTATGAGAGGCTTAGAACATTCCTGTTAGAAAGAGAGTTTGTTAAGGGGAGCGTAGACACCACCCTTTTTCTGAGGAGAATTGGGGATGATTTACTCATTGTCCAGATCTATGTTGATGATATAATTCTTGGATCTTCTGATAAATATTTATGTGATGAGTTTTCTAAAATAATGAGTAAGGAGTTTGAGATGAGTATGATGGGAGATTTGTCCTATTTTTTGGGGTTTAGCATAAGGCAAATGGATGATGGAACCTTTCTCAATCAATCTAAATACACTAAGGACATTTTGAAGAAATATGAAATGGACAAAGCCAAGCCAATCAAAACTCCCATCAGCTCCTCTGTTCAGTTAGATAAGGATTCAAGTGAAAAATCTATTGATCAGAAGAAGTAAAGAGAAATAATTGGATCACTGCTTTATCTGATTGCTAGCTGACCTGATATCATGTTTAGTGTTTATCTTTGTGCTAGGTTTGAAGCTGATCCTAAAGAGTCCCACCTGACTGCTATTAAGAGAATTCTTAGATATCTTTTAAGGACCCCAAACCTAGGAATCTGGTACCCTAGGCACAACACCTCTTTTGAGATTATTGGATATTCGGATTCTGACTTTGTAGGGTGTAAGGTGGATAAAAAGAGCACTTCTAGAACTTATCAATTCATAGGACAGTCTTTAGTCTCCTGGCCCAGAAGAAAATAGAACTCAGTTGCACTTTCCACTGCTGAAGCAGAGTACATTGCCTTAAGAAGTTGTGTGGCCCAAGTTCTTTGGTTGAAGTAACAAGTCTTGGATTTAGGATTACCTGTGGGCACAATTTATGTTATGTGTGATAATATTAGTGTCATCTATATTTCAAAGAATCAAATTCAACATTCTAGAACCAAACACATTAATATAAGACATCACTTCATTAGGGACCATATTACGAAAGAGGACATTGAGCTACATCATGTAGCAACTGAAAATCAGCTGGCTGACATATTTACCAAACCACTGGCCTTTGACTCATTCAGCATTTTGAGGACCAGATTAGGTGTGATTGATATAAATGCTTGATTCTGATGACTAATGAATTCTGATTTATCTATTTTTTATTTTGTTTCTGTTAGTTAGTTATTTGATTTGATTATCTATTTTCTGTTGATTTTTCTTTTTCTGCTAATTTTTATTTTAATCTTGTTGTTAGTTTGATTCGAATATCTATTTTGATGTGATTTCCCGCTTGATTTTTACATACTATTTTAATTTCTAAATTCTTACTTTGTAATACTATTATATCAAATATTTTTCTGGAACTAGGCTTGAAAGGATCTCTTTTCGAATCCAATTTCTTTTCTTCTGAATTTGATTTTTGTTTTGAAAGGAATTTGCATCTACAAGGTGTCTGAGGTGGGAGTTACGAAAGTTGATTTTCTAACTTTTTTGAGTTTCAGTGCTGTCGATCGCCTTCGTATTGGTTTTTGGATTCAAAATTAAGGAAAAATTTTGATTTACTGGAGCAGATCGATTAAAAAAAAATCATTATTTTTGTGTGTTTTTGTGTCTCACGTTTTGAGTTTTATTTACTCTGCTTTTATTTTTTGTTTTGCTGTATGTTATTTTTTTGGATCCCTGATCTTTCATCTCCATCCTCCATCTTTTTCATTTTTTTCTTCACATTGTCCTGGACGATCCATACATCATCCTGGACGATCTTCTTCATCCTGGACGATCCATTCATCATCCTGGATGATTCCTTCAAATCATCCCCACTCTGATCATACTGCTGAGATGCATCAATTATTGGTGATCGTCCTGGATGATCCTTCCATCATCGTGGACGATATATCCATACTTCCTGATCCTAATCAAATGGCTGAGAATGCACCAATTATTATTCATCGTCCTGGATGATCCACCTCATCATCCCTGATGATCCACGTGTCAGCAGTTGGATGATTCAAATTCAGCCCGTCATATACATTTATTGCATATCATCCTTGACGATCCACCTAATAATCCTGGATGATACTTTTCGTTAGCGGTCATCCAGCTTGACTCCTTTGGAGAATCGCTTGTCTCTAATCATCTTGGATGATCTGGCCACCTTTTTGACCAATCGTTCTTGCCTTCATAATTACTCCTATCATCCTGGATGATCCTACGATCATATGGGATGATCCGACTGATTTTTATTTAAACAGCCATTTTCTTCAGCTTTCTTCACACCACTCGTTCCATACTTCCTCTCTTGTATTTCTAATGGCTGGTGGGAAGCGATCTAGGCAAAAGGGTGCAATCTACTCACGGAGAAATATAGATCCCCTCTTTCCAAAGGCAGCCGATCAGGCTGCCATGGAACGATATCTTGAAGTGGGAGTCACACAGTCCAAAATCATAAACCCCGACACTCTTACCAACCCTGTCCTAGATCTGTTTGCGCATGCCTCCCTCACCTTCATCCTCACCCTGGCCTTTTCATTTAGCCTTGAACTTCTCCAAGTCTACTTCGTAAATCTTTGCATCGCCGCTCACTAGTCCACCCTTCACTCCTATGTTAATCAGCGACCTGTCGAACTCAGAGCCCAGGATTTTCATAATATCCTTCATCTTTTTGTCATTGGCGACAAACTCCACACCCTTATTTTTGATCCTGATTAAGATTGGAGTGTCGCCAATCACTTCCTTAAAAATACCAATGCACCCTACCACAATAACGCATGCACTTCCGTCCTTAAGGCTGACCGTAGCATTCAACATGTCCTTCTTTCCTCCATCATCCTAAAGGCTGGGGATCGCATTCACATCACCCCTTTACTAACTTTGACCACCTATTACATCATGGCCCATTGGGAATTCAATTCTACTGATCTTCTTTTCAGATATATCAAGCATCTCACAACCATTAGGGATCCGAGCCATAGACGACATCCAAATCTAGCTTTAGGACACATCATTGCATATGCTTTAGAGACAAAATATAATCTGTAATATCCAGTCCCTACCAATGTCCCTCCTTCCTACTTCACAAATAATTCATTTCATATCCTACACAGTACCCGACTACATCCGGAGCCCACCCTAGATATTGAGGAGGAAGAGGAAGAAGCTGTTCCTATCCTTGCTGCACCGGATGCACCTGCTCCCCTTTGTATTGCTTCCCCTTTTGATCATCTGGTGCAACGGTTCAACCAGTGGGAGGCCCAATTTGATTTTTATGTTGCTGCCTAGGAGCAGCAGTACACTGAGGATCTACAGCGCTTTAATGACTATGTTACTCAGCAACAATAACAACATGACCAGGATATTGCCTGGTTTGGAGCACACTTTGCCTCCATTCACAGTTACTTTACGCCACCACCACCACCTCCTTCTGATCAGGATCCGCCTCCATTTTAGTTTCGTGTTTTGTGCTATTTTCTATCTGTACTGTTGTTTCTGTTCCTCCTCCTTTTTTGTGATGTCAAAAGGGGGAGTTAGTTGTAGTAGCTTTTTTTTTATGTATTGATCTTATTTTGTGTTGTTTATTTCAGTTGTAGTTCTTTTCCTGTAATGTTCTAGTTGCTCAGAGAAATTTGGAAAGATATTTGTTTTTCGATGTGTGTTGGTTAACTCATGGTGATTTTATTTTAAACTACTGCACTAATGTTTGCCATCATCAAAAGGGGGGAGATTATTGCAAATCTGGTTTCAAAAAGTACAGTTTTGATGATGACAAACATGTTTGTATTTTGCTTTGCTTGGTTAACCCATTTCAGGTACAAAAGATCAAAATCAACTCAAGCCAACTCAAGATCGGGTCCAAGTGTGCCTAAACATAATATTTTCCTTTTCTTGAGTCAAATATAATGTAACTGATCCCCTAGCTAAGTAACCTTGCACACACATAGTCATGGGGAGAGCTTGAGTGAATTAGAGTTTCTGTTCAATTTTTGTTCAGATAATCCTGGACGATATTCACATTATCCTAGATGAAGTGAAAATAGAAACCCTAATTAGGGCGACCAACTTAAGTTTGTCTGATTAAACCGATCGTCCTAGATGATCCATCAATTGTACGGGACGATAGGCTCAAATCAAAAATTCTAAGCCGCTAGAACAAGTTAGGCAAGTTTTATTTTTAGAGAATTGATCTGATAATCTTGGATGATACGTGTATCATCCTGGACGATCCAGTACAATCATGCCTAAATTAGTCTAGTGATTAAGGAAAGTAAATAATATTTAATTGATATGATTATATCGTCCGGGATGATCGCAAGATCGTGCAGGACGATCATGATCGTCCAGTGTGTTTCAGCTGTACGTCCAGAGCGGTGGTCAGGATGATTTTTGCACTTTTTGAACTAATCGTAAAGGATGATATTAATATCATCCTGGACGATTAAGTCATTTTTAGGTCGTCTAGTACAAGTTCCTCTAGACGACTAGAGCGATCTTCTGGACGAAATTTTTGAATTTACACTAATTGTCACGGGACAATTGCAGAATCATACGGGACGATCCGAACAATTTTTTCTACTAATCATCCAGAAGAGCCAGATCATCCAGGCTGAAACCGGTGATTTTGAACTGATCGTACAGGATGATCTATAGATCATCCTGGACAATATTGGCTAACCAATTGAGATTTAGGGAATATTTTGAGCCCTCCTATAAAATATAATTTTCTTCCAACAAGAAAAATCTTTTGCAACTTTCCTTTATAGAGAAACCCTAGAGAGAGACAGAGTTTTGGAGAGAGAGAGAGGATCTTGTGAGGGATTCACAAAGGTTGCTCCAAGAAATGATCAGTCATCTTCTTCATTCATCGTCTCTCGTACTATCAGTGTTCTTTGTAGGAGGATCGTTCGCAAGAAGATCCAGGTTCTCTTCCTGCTTTAAGAGGAAGCAAAAGGAGGTCAGGTACTCTGCCTGCTTCAGTAGGAAGTCAAAGGAGTCCAGGTTCTCTGCCTGCTTTAGGAGGAAGCGAAAGGATTTCAGGTTCTCTGCCTCACTGGGTTGGTGAAAAAGAGTTTTGTACAGGCTTCTCCGCCTTGTTGTGGGAGTAAAAGGAGAGTCACTTTTGTATTAGTGCAATACCCGGAGGAGAGGCTCTGGGGAGTGGACGTAGGTCAAGTTGACCGAACTACTTTAAAATTTGGTGTGTTCTTTCTGATTCTTCTCTGTACTTTAGTTTTCTGTTATTATATACAAGGGTGAAACATGTGGTTGATCTTTTCATTTATGTGTTTACTTGTTTTAGCTGCAAATCATCGAAAAGATTTTTCCTGTTGCTCTCAAAATTTTAAATAACCAATTCCCCCCCCCCTCTTGGTTAGCCTCGGGACTAATTGATCAGAGCTTAACATCCCTATCGAACTTTCAACGCCAAGAGGGGGGGGGGCGGGTGACTCGGTGTTTTAAAAATTTAGACCTAGATAGGATTTCTAATTTTTTTTTATTTTAAAATAGCAACTTAACATGTTGATTACAGAAGCTAGTAGTTCGTTCACAGTAACGATATTGGTGAGACAATTGCAAATTTCACAATACAAGATCAAGATCAGATTTTTCACCAAGTAATTAAAATAGTAAATAAAATGTGTGAAAAGTAAAGAGCGGTAAAAACGAAAAAAGCACACAAGAGATTTTTATAGTGGTTCGGTCACTTGACCTACGTCCACTCCCTAGTGTCCTCTACTCAGGGATTTGCACTACTAAAAGTAGAATCTCCTTTTAATACCACAGCAAGGCGGAGAAGCCTTTACAAGACTCACTTTCACCTTCCCCAGTGTGGCGGAATACCAAATGCTATGTCACCCTCCCAGTGATGGCAGTGGACCTTCTCCTTTTTCTCCCTCCTGGAGATGGCAGAGTACCTTAAGGACGTTGACCTTCAAGCCTCTCTTCCTATAGAACCTTCCCGAGACTCACCAAGGCCACAGGAGGAGCAAGCATGCAGCTAGCTCGGAGAAACAATGTGATCCCCTCACACTCCTCCCTCACGCTCAAGCTCACCTTCTCCTTCCTCTCACAAACCTTGGATCTTTTCGAAAGCTCCCCCTCAAGAGTTCCTTCCTCTATCAACCACGACCTCAACTTCTTCTAGTTGTAAAATAAAAAGTCCTTTTAAATCAAGCTTCAGAAAACCCTAAAAATTCTAATTTGATGTTTCTGTTCGTACAGTACGATATAATATCATATAGTTTGATCAGTTCAAAAAAACCTTCATCCAGTATGGGTGCAGACGAACACTTCTTAGATTTTAAGTATATCGTATTGTATGATCCATAGATTGTACAGGACGATCAGGCTTGTCTTCAACTGTTCGTACGGGATGATCCCTGGGATAAACGAAATTCATCTCTGACCATTGTCCAGCACTGTACCATTCGTACCATTTGAATAGTTCATTTTCAGATCATCATCCAGTATGATAAGAAAATTGTCCGGGACTATCAGTACAAAAATAGTGATTTCGTCTGGTACGATCTCCGGGACGATCCAAAATCATCTCTGACCATCGTACAATACGATTAATATCATACAGTACGATCAAATGTATTTAAGAAACTAAGATTTAATTGCCTGATTACGGGGGATAATTTTGGCAAGATTTCAAATAATCGTACAGTATGATATATATCGTACAGTACGATAAGTTTACAAAATTTGAATTTAAACCTTACCAAAGTTATTTTGGCGGCTAAGGTTTTTGAAAGGAAACCAATCATACAGTACGATTATGATTGTACAGTACGATTAGTTCACCGAACTTATCTTTCAGAAATTAGTCGTTAGCTTGAGTATTAATGACATATCGTACAGTACAATTGTTAATCGTACTGTACGATAAGTTTTTTAAAAAAATCTTTTTAAAAATATATTCCCCTTGTGTGTGTGTGCATGGTCACCCCTTTTACGTACATGCTTTTGTGGCAAACTCAAGAAAAGAAAAAAATAAAAGAAAATAAAAATAAGATTACAATTTTTTGTTTTTCCTATTCTACCCAATCTTGTGTCTCCAGCAGTCTTGAACTGTTTGTATCGTTACCTGAAATGTTAGTGCTCACAGGCAAGAATAAACATTTATAATTTTCAACGAAGAATATATTAAGTCAGTAAGTATTATTTGTCATCATCAAAATCAAGTGCTCGGGATCCTGGATTGTAAAAATCTCCATCTTTTTTATGGTGTCAAATAATATTACCTGATACCCACAGTAGATGTTCTTTCTTCCTTAGCTCCCCCTAACCAGGATGATGGATTTTAAAAAGCTGGAGGATGTTCAAAATTCTTTTTATATATTATATTATTTTATATTATTTTTATTGTTTTTTATTTTATTTTGACATTTAAAATAAAATAGAATAAATAAAAAAACATAATAAGAATGACAAAAACATTAAATTAAAGAACATAACATTACAGAACTTTCTCCCCCTTTTGACAACAGTAAAAAGGAGAAGAAATAGTACAGAATAGTACAAAAGCAAGAATTACAACATAAACACAAGCAACTAGTAGAAGTAAGTACGACATAACATAAACAAAAGAAAGCATTCAAAAATTGGGATCCTGATTCGGAGGTGTTGGTGGGGGTGGTGGAACCACTTGAAAGTACTGATGGAGGGACGCAACTGGTGATCGATTGAGGTGAAGCATTCCCCAAACCATCGCATGTCATATGTATGCTGGCTCTATTATTACGCAATATGGGAATCCAGGCTAGTCTCTAGGAGATCAAGCCGTTGAATAATGCCATCATGAGGATAGGCAGGGTAGGCAGGTCTAGGTGGTTGTATTGGTGGTGGTGGAGGTGCTTTGGCTGGAGCAGGAGCCTCTTCTTCATCCGACATGGGTTCAGCGAGTGCGGCCCCCCGATGGAATATAATACGAAATGAGGCATCTGTATAGAAGATAGGATTATTGTCAGGAGGGAGAGGATAATGAAGTTGATATTTGGCGTCCAAAATTTATCCAATAACATGGCCTAGAGCAAGGTTTTGTTTTCTTCGGGCACTGGGATATCGAAAAGAAGCCAAGACATGAATATAGTCAAAAATTATTTGGGCTTCATCGAATTTGGTGTCGAACATGATAAAATAGGTGACTACAGACAGCAACGGGGTGATGTGTATGCGATCCCCAGCTTTGGGTATAATGGATGTGTGAAGAACATTCGGGATCCTACGGGCATTCTGGTTAAGACTTTGGACAAGTGGTAGGTGTTGATTATTGGGTACATTCCTAAGGACCAGGTTAACATATGTCCAATCGAAGTCATTTATGAGAAGAGATTGGGGACGAGGGCCTTCAGTGGATAGGCCAATTTGTTTAGCTATGTTGTCTTTAGTGATGACGACATTACATTTACAGACATAGGAGGTGAGGGTTGTCCATTCTAGGTCGATCTTAAGATTTGTGAGAAATTCATAAAGAAGATCAGAGTGGAATGGAAAAGCTAAGGTAAGGAGGAATTACAGAGTCGTAGAGGCAAAGAGATTCATAACCTTGAAATTTAGCGCCGCTTGATTAAGCATGAGGGAAGGAGTAATCTTGGCCTCCTTGAATTTGTTGTATGCTTTTTCGTCTGCAGCAGAGAGAAAGCGATCGTCGAACCGTCAAGAGGAGGAGGAGCTTCCCTCGATCAGTCAGCCATGCTTGCTTCCACCAGCCATAGAAAAAATGTTTGAAGGGAGTAAGGAGTGGATAGAGATGAGTGAAATGGAGAAAAAAATCCCTCCATTTTATAGAAATCCAGCACTATCGTACAGTACGATAGGGTGAGTTATTTCGTTTGGATGACTTTTTAAGAAAAGCGGTTCAAATCATACAGTACGATCCGAATCGTACTGGATGATTGTGAGTGAGAGGTCGTTCTTCCCGAGGAGTCATTTGAACGACTTTAGACTAAAGTGATCGTACAATATGAACAAGTATTCATACAGTACGAACCGCAATATTGATCGTACCGGCCAAGTTTAAATTCATCCCAACCCAAAATAACACATGGATTGTATAGTATGAGTGGTGATTCGTACAGTACGATGATCAACAATATGGATCGTATAGTACGATAGGTGGATCATACAGTACGATGTTTATAATATCAGGCATATCTAGATCGTTTATGGAACTGATGGTTGTGATCTAGGTATTAAAAAGGATCGTACAGTACGATTGTAAATCGTACAGTACGATATAGACAGGAATCCAGGGTAAAGTATCAGCAAGATGTGTGTGAGTGGATCAGGAAACTCCAAATTTTTTCTTTGTTTTTTTTTTTTAATTTAATAAAAAAATAAAGCAACACATGGACATAAAACACACAAACACAGTTATAGATATATATATATTTATATATTATTACTATTTTTTTTTTAAATCAAGCATTGATATCTACGACCCCTGATTTTGTTCTCTACATACTAAATGTGTCATATGCTAGTGGTTTTGTGAAAATGTCAGTCAGTTGATCTTCAGTAGTAATATGATGTAATTCAATATCTCCCTTGGCTACATGATCTCTTATGAAATGATGTCGGAAGTCTATATACTTTGTTCGTGAGTGCTGAATTTAATTTTTAGATATGCAAATTATACTAGTGTTGTTGCATATTATTGGGATGATTCCTACAAGTAGTCCAAGATCTAAAAGCTATTATTTTAACCCTAAAACTTGAGTAACACAGCTTCCTACCACTATATATTCTGCTTCAACTCTTAAAGGGCCACCAAATTTTGTTTTCTACAGGACCATGAAACTAAGGATTATCAAATGAATTGATAGGTAACAGAGTTGCTTTTTCGATCTACCCTACATCCTACAAAATCTGAATTTGAGTATCCAAAGATTTCAAAAGTAGTGCTGTGTCTAGGATACCAGATCCCTAAGTTTGGGGTGCCTAATAGATATCTAAGAATTTTTTTGACAGCAGTTATGTGAGATTCTTTTGGGTCAGCTTGAAATCGAGCACAGAGACATACACTGAACATTATATCCGATCTACTGGAAGTTAAGTAAAGAAGTGATCCAATTATTCCCCTATACTTCTTCTGGTCTACAGGCTTTCCATTAGTATCATTATCTAATTGAATGTTATAACTCATGGGAGTATTCATAGCCTTAGCATTATCCATTTCATACTTTTTCAGAATATCCATGATATACTTAGATTGGATAAGGAATGTTCCACCATCCAGGTATTTTACACTAAATCCAAGAAAATAATTAAGTTCTCCCATCATACTCATTTCGAACTCGTCACTCATTATTTTTGAAAATTCATCACACAAGGTTGTCTCTGAAGATCCAAACAAAATGTCATCTACATAAATCTGAACAGTGAGTATCTCATCTCCTACCCTTTTTATGAAGAGGGTGGTGTCCACACTACCCATAACAAAGCATCTATCAAGTAGAAATATACTAAGTCTTTCATATCTGACTCTAGGTGCTTGCTTTAACTCGTATAGTGCCTTTTTCAATTTAAACACATGGTTTAGAAATTGAGAGTTTTTAAAGCCCGGGGGTTGCTCAACATAAACATCTTATTTGATTACCCCATTCAGGAAAGCACTCTTAACATCTATTTGATATAGTTTGAAACCCCTAAAGCAAGGAAAGGCTCAGAGTACCCTAATGGCTTCTAGTCTGGCTTCTAGAGCAAAGGTTTCTTCAAAATATATTCCGTCAATTTGGTTATACCCCTTTGCTACTTGCCTAGCCTTATTTCTCACCACTATTCCAGAGTCATTCATCTTATTTTTAAGGACCCACTAAGTTACAACTACACTTTATTCTTTAAGTCTCTTGACTAATTCCCACACATCATTCCTAACCAACTAGTTTAGCTTTTATTGCATTGCTAGGATCCAGAATTCATCTCCTAAGGCTTGATCTATGCTCGTGGGTTCAATCATGGAAATGAATACATAATGAATGACTTCTTTCCTAAGTCCATACCTAGTTTTCACACCTTCTGATGGGTCTCCTAAGATCAATTTTCTAGGATGACTAGAAGACTTTTTCCAATCTCTAGGCAACAGCTCTTGAGGTTCTGCTCTATCCTCCATGGCAATAGTTTCTATTCCCTGAATAATCTCAACTTCTTCTTCATGATTAGGTTCAGAGATCCTATCAAATTCATCAAATACCACATGGGTAGACTCTTCTACTATAAGGGTCCTCTTATTAAAGATTCTATAGGCTTTACCTACAGATGAGTAGCCTAAGAAAACCTCTTCATCAGATTTAGGATCAAACTTTCCTAAGGGTGACTTCCCGTTGATTAAGATAAAGTATTTGTAGCCAAAGTCATGTAAGTGAGAAAGATTCGGTGTCCTACCCTTGAGTAGTTCATAGGGTGTCTTATTGAGTTTGGATCTAATATTTATCCTATTTAGAATATAACAAGCAGTATGCACTGCTTCTGTCCAAAAATATCTAGGAAGAGTATATTCAGCTAACATTGGCCTAGCAGCTTCAACTGAAGTTCTATCTTCCTTTTCGCTATTCCATTTTGCTGAGGAGTTCTAGGGGCAGAGAAGTTATGTTCTATTCCTATCTCTTGACAAAATGATTCAAACATATCATTCTCAAATTCTCCGCCATGATCAGTATGGATTGTTGAAAATACACATCCTAATTTCCTTTGAATCCAAGTGGAGAAGGTTCTAAATTCCTTAAATGACTCACTCCTATGTGCTAAGAATTTTACCCAAGTAAACCTAGAGTAGTCATCCACTATTACGAAACCATACAATTTCCCTCCTAGGCTAGATGTACTAACAGGTCCGAATAAGTCCATGTGAACAGTTTCTAGTGGCCTAGTGGTGTTGATATCCTTGATTGAATTAAATGATGATTTTACTTATTTTTCTAATTGGCAGGCATCACATAGATGGTCCTTAGTAAAGTCTAACTTAGGTATGCCTCTAACTAGGCCTTTCTGAGTGATGTTCCTAATTGTTTTCATGCTAGCATGGCATAGTCTCCTATGCCATAGCCAAGAGTCATCAGCTATCATTTTTAGACATAAAGAGTTTTAGTTTTCAATGCAGATTAAATCAAACATATAGATATTATTTATATATTTTCCTTCTAACACAAGTGTATCATCTAGACTAATCATGCATTTATTAGAAAAAAAATTTATGTTAAAACCCTTATCACATAGTTGACTGATACTTAAAAGATTATGTTTTAAACCATCAACTAAAAGAACATTTTCAATTATCAAATTCTTAGAATTTCCAATGATACCTGAGCCCACCACTTTCCTGGTGGTGTTGTCTCCCAAAGTTACTTTGCCTCCTAACCTGGCCTCTAGTGTTACGAACTGCTTCATGTCTCCAATCATGTGTCTCGAGCAGCCACTATTCAGGTACCACATGCTCTCACTAGGCCATTTGTGAGAGCATCCCTACAATGTCAATCACAGGTTAGTTTTGGGAACCAAAGTGAGTTTGGGTTCCACCTTATGCTTGTATGAATGAAATATATGCATGTTATGCTATGATGAATGCAGCTTAGGTCTCCAAACTAGGTGTGTCCTATGGTGAATTGTGTAAGTGCAGGCTATGTGACCTAGCATGCCACAATAACAAAACCTAAGACCGGGAAATGGGTTCACTAATCTGCTGGGGTGATAGTGCCTATTCCTAGGTCTTGATGATGCATGCTGTGATGGTTTTGAAAGAGATGGTTCACATGGTGGAGGTTTATAAAACTCAATAAATGTGGGAGGTGTCTTATTATTCTCAAATGCATGAAGTTTTTCATTTAGGAATTCATTTTTCCTTTTAAGACTTGCAATTTTGAATTTTAATGTATGCTCACTTCTATCTAGTTCACATGTAAGTTCTTCTAATTCCTTAAATGCATTTTCTAGTCCAATATATGATGATCTCAAGGTATCGTGTACAGTAGTTAACTCAATATGCTTCTTGTTTAATGCATCATATTCATCAAGTAGGGACATGTGATCTCTATCCAAGACCAAAAACTCATTAACTACACTAGCATGCTCTTTTTGTAAAGTACTAAAATCAGTGTTAACACTAGCATCCATTTTTTTTAACTTTCTATATGAGTCATGGATCTTTTCAGAAATAATTAACAATTCATCATAAGAAAGTTGACATACCTCATCTTGTTCTGATTGATCAAGGTTATCATTATCCATAAGACAAAAGTTTGTTACCTCCTCCTCTACCTCTTCTTCTGATGATTCTGAAGCAGAGTCAGCCCAAAAAGCTTTTTGTGCCTTAAATTTGCCCTTCTTGAATTTTGATCTTTCTTCATCCTTCTCCTTTATTTGATGCGTCTTAACTTTGGGGTAATCAGCTCGGAGGTGACCTGGTTTTCTGCACTCAAAACAAATTATGTCAGATGCAACTTTAGTATTCTTTGAGCTTTTACCTTTGTTCCAATTGCTTTGATGACGTCGTTGCTTCCTTCTCAGAAAATTCTTGAACTGACGAGTCATCAAGGCTATGTCATCATCTTCCTCCGCTGTAGAACTATCACTCTCAGAATTGTTCCCCTTTAGAGCCACTGTTTGCTCCTTCTTCTTTTCACCTGCATCACTTTGTCATTGACTCACTCCTTGCTCGTAGGCAATGAGTGACCTAAGCAAATTGTCAATTAAATAAACACTTAAATCATTGGACTTAGTTATTGCAATAATTTTTACATCATACATGCTAGGCAAACATTACAGTATTTTATTCACTTTTTCAAAGTTAGATAATTTTCTCCCTAAACCATGCAAGGATGTCACAATCTGGGTGAATCTAGTGTACATTTCAGATATGGTATCACTAGGTTTCATGCATAATAGTTCGTAATCATGTAGTGGTAAGTTTAGCCTAGATTATTTGACCTCACTAGTTCCTTTATATGTGATACATAATCTATCCCAAATTTGCTTACCAGTACTACAAATAGACACTCGCATATAGTTTTCTGATTTTTATGCACAAAAGAAATAATTTAAGCATTTAGCATTTAATTGTGCGAATTCTCTATCCTCATTGCTCCAGTCATTAAAAGATAATTCAGTTTTAATGCTATTCAATATACGAAACGGTGCAGTGTAACCTTCTTGAACAAACATCCACATGCGATAGTCTATAGACTGTAAAAATGTAGACATGCATATTTTCTAGAAATCAAATGGTATATTGTTAAACAAAGGTGGACGGGTTATAGAATAACCCTCCGCAGTGTTACGGTTACCAAAATGTGCCATAGATCTTATGTTTCTAGTTTTTCTAAAATACTATTTTGAAACCCCGCTCAGATACCACTTAAAAGTATGAGATGCGCCAAGAGGGGGGGGGGGGTGAATTGGTATTTTAAAAATTTAAACCTAAACAAGAGTTCTAATTTTTTTGTATTTTTAAAATAACAACTTAACAAGTAGAAAGTGAAAGCTAGTAGTTTGTTCACAACAATAATATTGGTGACACAATTATAAATTTCATAATACAAGATCCAGATCAGATTTTTCACCAAGTAATTAAAATAGTAAATAAAATGCGTGAAAAGTAAAGAGCGATAAAAATGAAAAAAGCATACCAGAGATTTTCATAGTGGTTCGGTCATTTGACCTTTGTCCACTCCCTGGAGTCCTCCTCTCTGGGATTTACACTACTAAAAGTTGACTCTCCTTTTGCTCCCACAATAAGGCGGAGAAGCCTTTACAAGACTCACTTTCACCTTCCCCGGTGTGGTGGAATACAAAATGCTATGTCACCCTCCCGGTGATGGCAGCGGACCTTCTCCTTTTTCTCCCTCCTGGAGATGGTAGAGTACCTTGAGGACGTTGACCTTGAAGCCTCTCTTCCTAAAGAACCTTCCCGAGACTCACCAATGCCATAGGAGGAGCAAGCATATAGCTAGCTTAGAGCAACCATGTGATCCCCTCACACTCCTTCTCCCTCACGCTCAAGCTCACCTTCTCCTTCCTCTCACAAACCTTGGATCTCTCCAAAAGCTCCCCCTCTAGAGTTTCTTCCTCTATCAACCACGACCTTAATTACTTCTGGTTGTAAAATAAAAAGTCCTTTTAAATTAGGCTTCAGAATACCCTAAAAATTCCAATTTGATGTTTCTGTTTGTACAGTACGATATAATATCGTATAGTTAGATCAGTTCAAAAATAGCTTCATCCAGTATGGGTGCAGACAAACAGTTCACAGATTTTACGTATATCGTACTGTATGATCCATAGATCGTACAGGATAATTAGGTTTTTTTTTCAACTGTTCGTACGTGATGATCCCTAGGATGAACAAAATTCATCTCTAACCATTGTCCAGCACTGTACCGTTCGTACCGTATGAATAGTTCATTTTCAAATTATCATCCAGTATGATAAGAATATTATCTTGGATGATCAGTACAAAAATAGTGGTTTCATCATGTACGATCTCTGGGATGATCCAAAATCATCTATGACCATCGTATAGTATGATTAACATCATATAGTACGATCAAATGTAATTAAGAAACTAAGATTTAATTGCGTAATTACAAGGGATAATTTTGGCAAGATTTTAAATAATCATACAGTACGATATGTATCATACAGGATGATTAGTTTACAATATCAGAATTTAAAACTTATCAAAGTTATTCTACCGACTAGGGTTTTTGAAAGGAAATCAATCATACAGTATGATTAGTATCGTATAGTACGATTAGTTCACTGAACTAATCTTCCAGAAATTAGCTCTTATCCTGAGTATTAATGACATATCATACAGTACGATTGTAAATCATATAGTACAATAAGTTTAAAAAAAAATTCTTTTTAAAAATATATTCCCCTTGTGTGTGTGCGCATGGTCACTCCTTTTATATACATGCTTTTGTGGCAGACTCAAGAAAAGAAAAAATAAAAGAAAATAAAAATAAGATTACAATTTTTTATACTTCATATTCTACCCAGTCTTGAGTCTCTAGCAGTCTTGAACTATTTGTATCGTTACTTGAAATGTTAGTGCTCACAAGGCATACTCTTACCTACTTATACAATATCTTATTTTGGTTCCTAGGTTATGGGAATATTACAACCCCATCATATGATCTCTCAATTTTGATCCTCTGTGATGGGAATATAATACCCCATCATATGATATGCTAGTTTGGATCATTTATGATGGGCATATTCCTACCCCCTCATACGATCTCCCTCTTTTGATCCTATTTGGTGGAAATATTCATACCTATTATACGATCTCCTTATTTTAATCCTATGTGATGGGCGTAATCCTACCCCATCATATGATCTTGTTATTTTGATCTTCTGCGATGGGCATAATCCTACCCTATTATATGATCTCCTATTTTCAATCCTCTGTGATGGGCATATTCGTACCCAATCATATGATCTCCCAAAAATGTTACTCTATGATGGGTATATTCCTACCCCATCATAGGATCTCGAATTTTAATCCTTTGTGATGGGCATATTCCTACCCCATCATAAGATCTGCTAGTTTGGATCCTTTGTGATGGGCATATGCCTACCCCATCACACATTTTTCCAGTTTTGATCCTCATTGATGGGAATATTCCTACAGCATCAAATGATCTCCCAATTTTCATCCACTATAATGGGAATATTCCTACCCTATCATATAATGTCCTAGTTTCGATCCTCTATATTGTGTATATACCTACCCTATCAAACAATTTTCTAATTTTGATACTCTTTGATGGGCATATTCCTACCCCATCATATCATCTCTTAATTTTGATACTCTTTGATTGGTATATTCCAACCCCTTCATACGTTTTTCCAGTATTGATCCTCTGTGATGGGCATATTCAAACCCCTTCACATGATCTCTCAATTTTGATCCTCAGTGAAGGGCATATTCCTACCCCATCTTACGATCTCCAAGTCTCGATCCTCTATGATGGGTATATTCCCACCCCATCATATGATATCCTAGTTTTGATCCACTATGATGGGCATATTCTTACCCCATCATACTCTCTTACAGGTTCAATCCTCTATGATTGGTATATTTCTACCCCATCATATGATATGCCAGTTTTAATGCTCTATGATGGGCATTTTCCTACCCCATCATACGATCTCCAAAACTTGATCCTCTTTGATAAGAATATTTCGACCACATCATACTATCTACTAGTTTTATTCCTCTGTGAAGGGCATATTCATACCCTATCATATGATCTGCCAATTTTGACCCTCTGTGATGGGCATATTCCTACCCCATTATATGATCTCCAAGTTTCCATTCCCTATTATGGGTATATTCTTACCCCATCATATAATCTGCCAGTTTAGATCCTCTATAATAGGCATATTCCTACCACATCATATGATCTCTCAATTTTAATCCTATATGATGGGCATTATCCTAACCCTTCAAACGATCTCCTAGTTTTGATCCTCTACGATGGGCATATTCCTACCCTATCATATGATCTCTTAGGTTTAATCCTCTATGATGGGCATATTCATACCCCATCATATGATCTCCCAGTGATGTTCCTCTATAATGGGTATATTCCTACCCCATCAAATGATCTCCCAATTTTGATCCTCTATGATGGACATATTCCTACCCCATCATATGATCTGCTAGTTTGGATCCTTTGTGATGGGCATATTCCTACCCCATCACAGAATCTCCCAATTTTGATCCTCATTGATGGGAATATTCCTACCCCATCAAACGTTCTCCCAGTTTCAATCCTGTATAATGGGAATAATTCTACCCTATCATTTATTATCCTAGTTTTGATCCTCTATATTGGGCATATTCCTATCCCATTATATGATCTTTTAGTTTTGATCCTCTATGATGGGCATATTCCTACCACATCATATGATCTCTAAGTTTTGATCCTTTATGATTGGTATATTGCTACCCCATGATATGATCGTCCCAACTTGATCCTCTATGATGGGCATATTTAAACCCAATCATATGATCTCCAAGTTTTGATCTTCGGTGATGGGCATACTCTTAGGTAATCATACAATCTCCTAGTTTTTATCCACTATGATAAGCATATTCCTACCCCATCATATGATATACTAGTTTTGATGCTCTATGATAGGCATATTCCTGCCTCATCATACGATCTCCCAAATTTGATCCTTTATGATAGGAATATTCCTACCACATCATACTATATACTAGTTTTAATCCTCTGGGATAAGCATATTCCTACACCATCATATGATCACCCAATTTTGATCCTCTGTAATAGGCATATTCCTACCCCATCATATGATCTACCAGTTTCCATTCCCTATTATGGCTACATTCTTAGCCCATCATATGATCTTCCAGTTTGGATCCTTTGTAATGGGCATATTCCTACCACATCATACGATCTCTCAATTTTAATCCTCTGTAATGGCCATAATCCTACCCCTTCATACAATCTCCTAATTTTGATCCTTTGCGATGGGCATATTCCTACCCCATCATATGATCTCCTAGTTTTAATCCTCTATAATGGGCATATTCCTACATAATCATATGATCTCCCTGTAATATTCCTCTATGATGGGTATATTCCTAACCCATCATACGATCTCCCAGTTTTGATCCTCTATTATAGGCATATTCCTACCCCCATCATATGATCTGCAAGTTTGGATCCTTCATGATGGCATATTCCTACCCCATCACACAATCTCCTAGTTTTGATCCTCAATGATGAGAATATTCCTACCCCATCATATGATATCCTAGTTTTAATCCTCTGTTATGAGCATACACCTACTCCATCATATGATCTATAAGTTTTGATCCTTTGTGATGGGCATATTACTACCCCATCATATGATGTTCCCGTCCTAATCCTTTGTGTGGGCATATTCAAACCCATTCATATGATCTCCAGCTTTGATCCTTGGTGATGGGCATATTTTTACACCATCATATGATCTCCTAGTTTTGATCCTATATAATAGGCACATTCCTACCCCATCATGTGATCTCTTAGTTTTGATCCACTGTGATGGGCATATTCCTAGCCCATCATAATGATCTCCACATCTCAATCCTCTATGATTGGAATATTCCCACCCCATCATATGATCTCCTAGTTTTGATCCTCTGTGATGGGCATATTCCTACCCCATCATACAATCTCCCAGTTTCAGTCCTCTATAATGGGTATATTCCAACCCCATTAAATGATCTACCAATTTTGATGCTCTATGATGGGCATATTCCTACCCCATCATAGGATCTCCCATTTTTGATCCTCTATGATCGGAATATTCCTACCAAATCATACTTTCTCCTAGTTTTGATTCTCTGTTATGGGCATGCTTCTACCCCATCATATGATCTCCCAATTTTGAACCTCTGTGATTGGCATATTCATACCCCATCAAATGATCTCTTAGTTTTGATACTCTATGATGAGCATATTCTTACACCATCGTATGATCTTCGAGTTTGGATCCTTTATAATGGGCATATTCCTACCACATTATATGATCTCTCAGTTTTGATCCTCTTTGATGGGCATATTCCTACTCCATCATATTATCTCCCAATTTTGATCATTTGTGATGGGCATATTCCTACCCCACTATACGATCTCCTAGTTTTGTTCCTCTGTGAAGGGCATATTCCTACACCATCATATGATTTCTTAGTTTCGATCATCTATGATGGGCATATTCAAAACCCATTATACAATCTCCCATTTTTGTTCCTCCGTGATGGGCATATTCCTACCCCATCTTACGATCTCTTAGTTTTGATCCTCTATCAAGGGCATATTCCTACCCCATCTTATGATCTACCAGTTTGGATCCTTTATGATGGGCATATTCCTACTCCATCAAATAATCTCCCAGTTTTGATCCTCATTGATGGGAATATTCTTACCCCATCAAACAAACTCCCAATTTTGATCCTCTATGATGGGTATATTCCTACCCTATCATATGATCTCCTTATTTTAATTCTCTATGATGGGCACATTCCTACCCCATCATATGGTCTCCTAGTTTTGATCATCTATGATGGGCATATTCCTACCCCATTATACGATCTACTAGTTTCGATCCTCTGCGATAGCCATATTCCTACCCCATCATATGATCTTCCAGTCTTGATCCTCTATGATGAGCCTATTAAAACCCCTTCATATGATCTCCTAGTTTTGATCTTCGATGATGGGCCTATTCCTTCCCCATCATACGATCTCCTAGTTTTGATCCTCTTTGATGGGCATATTCCAATCCAATTATATGATCTCCTAGTTTTGATCGTCTATGATGGGCATATTGTTACCCCATCATACTATCTCCCAATATTGTTCCTCTATGATGGGTATATTCCTTCCCCATCATACGATCTCCCAATTTTGATCCTTTGTAATGGGCATATTCTTAGCCGATCTCATGATCTCCTATTTGATCCTTTGATGGTCATATTCCCACCCCTTCATATGATCTCCTAATTTTGATCCCCTATGATGGGCATATTCATACCGCATCATACAATCTTTCAATCTTGATACTCTTTTATGGGCATATTTAAACCCCTTCATACGATTTCGAAGTTTTGATCCTCGGTGATGGGCATATTCTTACCCCATCATACAGTCTCTTAGTTTTGATCCTCTATGATGGGCATATTCCTACCCCATCATATGATCTCCTAGTGTTGATCCTCAGTGATGAACTTATTCCTACACCATCATACAATCTCATAGTTTTGATCCTCTGTGATAAGCATATTCCTTCCCCATCAAATGATTTCTCAGTTTTGATCCTCTGTGATGGGCATATTCCTACCCCATTATATGATCTCCTAGTTTTGATCCTTCGAGATGGGCATCTTCCTACCCCATCGTATGATCTTCCAATTTTGTGCCTCTATGATGGGCATATTCATACCCCATCATACGATCTCCTAGTTTGGATCCCCTGTGATGAGCATATTCCTACCCCATTATTAGATCTCCAACTTTTGATCCTTAGTGATGGGCATATTCCTACCCCTTTATATGATCTTCTAGTTTTTATCTTCTATGATAGTCGTATTCCTACCCCATCATATAATCTGCAAGTTTTGATCCTTATTTATGAGCATATTACTACCCCATCTTACGATCACCTAATTTTATCCTTTTTGAAGGGCATATTCCTACCCCATGATAAGGTCTCCTAGTCTTCATCCTCTATGATGGGTTTATTGATACCCTATCATATGATCTCCTAGTTTCGATCCTCTGTAATGAGCATAATCTAACCCCGTCATACAATCTCCCATTTTTGATCCTCTGTTATAGGTATATTCCTACCCCATCATATAATCTCCCAGTTTTGATCCTCTATAATGGGCAAATTCCTTACACATCATATGATCACCTAGTTTTGATCCTTAGTGATGGGCATATTCCTACCACATTATACGATCTAATAATTTTGTTCCTACCCTATCAAATAATCTCCTAGTTTTAATGCTCTGTGATGGGCATATTCCTACCCCATCAAATGCTCTCCCAATTTTATTCCTCTATGAAGGGCTTATTCCTACCCCATCATGCAATCTCCCAGTTTTGATCCTTTGTGATGGGTATATTCCTGCACCATCATATGATCTCCCAATTTTGATTCTTGATGATGGGCATATTCCTACCCCATCATATAAGCGTCCAGTCCTTACGAGCTGTGATTGGCATATTTCTACCCCATCGGATGATCTCCCAATTTTGATCCTCTATGATGTGTATATTCCTACAGCATTACATAATCTCCTAGTCTCGTTCCTCTATGATGGACATATTCATTCCCCTTTAAATGATCTCCCAGTTTTATTCCTCTATGATGCATATATTCTTACCCAATCATATGATCTCCTAGTTTTGATCCTCTGTGATGGGTATATTCCTTTCCCATCATATAATCTCCTAGTTTTGATCAGCTATAATAGGCTTATTCCTACCCCCTTATATGACCACCCATTTTTGTTCCTCTTTGATGGGCATATTCCTACCCCATCATACGATCTCCAAATTTTGATCCTATGTGATGGGCATATTCCAACACCATCATATGATCTACCAGTTTGGATCATTTGTGATGGGAATATTCCTACTCTATTATACGATCTCTTAGTTTTAATCCTCTTTGATGGGCATTTTCCTACCCTATCAAATGATCTCCCAGTTTTGATCCTCTATAATGGGCATATTCCTACCCCATTATATAATCTCCTAGTTTTGATCCTTTATAATTGGCATATTCCTACCCCATAATTTGATCTCTTTATTTTGATCCTCTATGATGGGCTTATTCCTGCCCCATCATACAATCTCCCAGTTTTGATCCTCTGTTATGGGCATATTCTTACCCCATCATATTATATTCTAGTTTTGATCCTCTATGATGGGCATATTCCTACACCATTTTATAATCTTCTAATTTGAATCCTCAGTGATAGGTATATTCCTTCTCCATTATACTTTATCCTAGTTTTGGTCCTCTTTGATAGGCATATTCCTTCCCCGTCGAATGATCTCCTAATTTTGATCCTCTATGATGGGCATATTCCAACCCCATCACACGATCTCCCAGTTTTATTAATCTATGAAGGGTATATTCCTTCCCCATCATGTGGTCTCCTAATTTTGATCCACTATGATGGGTATCTTCCCACCTTATCATATGATCTTCTAGTTTTGATCCTCTATAATCGGTATATTCCAACCCAATCATATGATATTCCAGTCTTGATGCTCTATGATGGGCATATTTCTACCCCAACACTCGATCTCTTAATTTTAATCCTCTATGTTGAGCATATTCCTACCCCATCACATGGTCTCATAGTCTCGATCCACTATGATGGATATATTTCTACCCCATCATATGATCTCCCAATTTCGATCCTCAATGATGGGCATATTCCTACCCCATCATACAATCTTCAAGTTTTGATCCTCTCTGATGGGCATATTCCTACCCCATCATATGATCTCCTAGTTTCGATCCTATATAATGGATGTATTCCTACCCCATTATAATACCTTCCATTTTTGTTCGCCTTTATTGGGCATATTCTAACCCCATCATACTATCTCCTAGTTTTAATCCTCTGTGATGGGCATATTCCTACCCCATCATAGGATCTGCCAATTTAGATTATTTGTGATGTGTTTATACCTACCCCATCATACGATTTCGCAGTTTTGATCCTCTTTTATTAGCATATTCCTACCCAATCATATGATCTCCCAGTTTTATTCCTTTGAGTTGGGCATAATCCTACCATATTATTCGATCTCCTAGTTTTGATCCTCTATGATGGGCATATTCAAGCCCCTTTATACGATCTCCCATTTTTGATTCTCTATGATGGGCACATTCGAGCCCCATCATATGATCTCCCAATTTTGATCTTGTGTGATAGGTATATTCCTACCCCATCATATAGTCTCCCAATTTTGATCCTCTGTGATGGGCATTTTCCTATCATATCATATGATCTGCTAGTTTGGATCCTTTATTATGAGCATATTCCTACCCCGTCATATGATCTTCCAATTTTGATCCTCTTTAATAGGCATTTTCCTACCCCATCATATGATCTCGATGTTTTGATCCACTATAATGGGCATATTCCTACCCCATCAAATAATCTCCACATTTTGATCCTTTGTGATGGGCATATTCCTACCATATCAGATGATCTCCCAGTTTTGATGCTCTATGATGGACATATTCCTTCCCCATAACACTCTTTCCCAATTTTATTCCTCTATGAAGCGGATATTGCTACCTCTTCATGCAATCTCCCAATTTCAAACCTCTGTTGACGGTATATTCCTACCCCATCATACGATCTCCCAATTTTGATTCTCGATGATGGGCATATTCCTACCCCATTATATGACCTTCTAATCCTTATGCTCTGTGATTGGGCATATTTCTACCCCATCGTACGATATCCAAAATTTGATCCTCTATGATGGGTAATATTCCTACCGCATCACATAATCTCCTAGTCTCGTTCCTTTATAATGGACATATTCCTCTCCCATCAAATGATCTCCCAGTTTCAATCCTCTATGATGCTCTTATTACTACCCTATCATACGATCTCCTAGTTTTGATCCTCTATGGTGGGCATATTCCTTCCCCATTATATGATCTCATTGTTTTGATCCTCTATAATGGGCTTATTCCTGCCCCATTATATGACCTCCCATTTTTGTTCCACTTTGATGGGCATATTCCGACCCCATCATACGATCTCCCAATTTAGATCCTCTATGATGGGCATATTCCTACCCCATCATCTGATCTCCCAGTTTAGATCCTTTGTTATAGGCATATTCTTACTCTATCATAAAATCTCCCAATTTTGATCCTCTTTGATGGGCATATTCCTACCCTATCAAATGATCTCCCATGTTTTATCCTCTATGACGGGCATATTTCTACCACATTATACATTCTCCATATTTGATCCTCTGAATTTGCTTATCCCTACCCCATAATTTGGTCTCATAATTTTGATTCTCTATGATGGGCTTATTCCCACTCTATCATACGATCTCCCAGTTTTGATCCTCTATGGTGGGCATATTCCTACCCCATCATATGATCTTCCAGTCTTGATCCTCTATGATGGGCATATTCTTACGCCTTCATACGATCTTCTGATTTGAATCCTCAATGATGGGCATATTCCTACCCGATCATACTTTATCTAGTTTTGATCCTCTGTGATCGGCATATTCCTTCCCCATCAAATAATTTCCTAATTTTGATCCTCTGTGATGGGCATATTCCGACACCATCATACGATCTCCCAGGAATGTTCCATTGTGATGGGCATATTCCTACCCTATCATACGATCTCTCAGTTTTGATCATCTATGATGGGCATATTCCTACCCCATCACACGATCTACTAGTTTTGATCCTCTGTGATGGGCATATTCTTACCCCATCATATGAACTCCTTATTTTGACCATCTATGATGGATTTATTCCAACGCCATCATATGATCTCCCATTTTTGTTCCTCTATCATGGGCATACTCCTATCCTATCATACGATCTCACAGTTTGGATCCTCTGTGATAGGTATATTCCTACCCCATAATACGATCTCTTAATTTTTATCTTTAGTGATGGGTATATTTCTGCCCCTTTACATGATCTGCCAGTTTTGATCCACAGCGATGGGCATATTCCTACCCCAACTTATGATCTCCCAATTTTGATCCTCAATGCTAGGCATATTCCTATGCCATCATACAATCCCTGAGTTTTGATCATCTATAATGGGCATATTCATACCCCATCATACAATCTCCCAGTTTTATCCTCTGTGATGGGTATATTCTTACCACATCATACGATATCCTAGATTTGATCCTCTGTGTTTGGCTTATTCCTACCCCATCATTTAATCTATCATTTTTGTTCCTCTATGCTGGGCATATTCCTATCACATTATATGATCTTCTAATTTTTATCCTCTATGATGGGCATATTCCTACCCTATCATACGATCTCATAGTTTTGATCCTCATTGATGGGAATATTCCTACCCATTTATATGGTTTTCCAATTTTAATTTCTACGATGGGTATATTCCTACCCCTTCATATGATCTGACAATTTTGATCCTCAGTGATGGGCATATTCCTACCTCATCTTGCAATCTCCCAGTTTTGATCCTTTGTGATGGGTATATTCCTACCCCATCACATGATCTCCAGTTTTGATCCTCTATGATGGGTATATTTTTACCCCATCTTACGATCTCCTAAATTTGATCCTCAGTGATAGGCATATTCCTACCCCTTCATATAACCTTCCAATTTTGATGATCTATGATGGGAAAATTCCTACGCCATCAAACGATCTCCCAGTTTTGATCCTCTATGATGGGCATATTCCAACCCCATCATAAGAACTCCCAGTTTTGATCCTCTATAATGACCTTATTCCCACCCCATCATATGATCTCCAATTTTTATTCTCTATAATGACCTTATTCCCACCCCATCCTACAATCTCCCATTTTCAATCCTTTATGATGACAATATTACTACCCCACAACACGATCTCCAAATAATGTTGCTCTTTGATGGGCATATTTCTACCACATCATACGATCTCCTAATGTTGATCATCTTTGATGGGAATTTTCCTACCCCATCAAACAATCTCCCAGTTTCATTCCTCTATAATGGAAATATTCCTACCCTATAATTTAATATATTAGTTTCAATCCTCTTTGATGGGCATATTGCTACCCCATCATTTTATCTCCTAGTTTTGATCCTCTGTGATGGGCGAATTCCTACCCCATCATATGATCTCCTAGTAATGTTCTTTACGATGGGCGAATTTCAACACCATCAAACAATCTCCCAGTTTCGATCCTCAATGATGGGTATATTCCTACCCCACCATACGATTTCCATTAATGCTCCTCTGTGCTGGGCATATTCCTATCCCATTAAAGGATCTCCCAGTTTTGATCCTCTTTGATGGACATATTCCTACCCCATCATATGATCTCCGAGTTTCGATCCTCTTTGATGGGCATATTCCTATCCTCTTGTATGATCTCCTAGTTTTGATCCTCTATGTTGGGCATATTCCTAACACATCATTTTATCGCCTAGTTTCGATCCTCTGTGATTTGTAAATTCCTACCCCATCATAAGATCTCGTAGTAATATTTCTCTGTGATGGGCATATTCCTATCCCGTCAAACGATCTCCTAGTTTCGACCCTCTATGATGGGTATATTCATACCCCATCATATGAACTCCTAGTTTTGATCCTCTATGAAGACTATATTCCCATCCAATCATACAAACTCCCAATTTTGATCTTTTATGATGGGTATATTCCTACCCCACCATACGATCTCTGAGTAATGTTCCTCTATGATGGTCATATTCCTATCCCATCATATTATCTTCCAGTCTTGATCCTCATTGATGGGCATATTCTTAGACCTTCAAATGATCTCCTAGTGTCGATCCTCGGTGATGGTCATATTCCTACCCCATCATACGATCTCCTAGTTTCAGTCCTCTATGATGGGCATATTCCTACCCCATCATATGATCCCCATGTTTTTATTCTCTAAGATTGACATATTCCTACCCCATCATTCGATCTCCCAGTAATGTTCCTCTGTGACGGGAATATTCCTACCCTATAAGATGATCACTCAATTTTGATCCTCTCTAATAGGCATGTTCTTCCCCCATCACACGATCTCCTAGTTTTGATACTCTATGATGGGCATATTCTTAACCCATCATATGATCACCTAGTTCTGATCCTCTATGATGGGCTTATTCCTTCCCAGTCAAATGATCTCCCATTTTTGTTCCTCTATGATGGACATATTCCTACCTCATCATATAATCTCCTAGTTTGGATCCTCTACGATCGTTATATTCCTACCCAACCATACGATCTACTAGTTTCAATCCTCAATGATGGGAATATTCCAACCCCTTCATATGATCATCTAGTTTTGATCCTCTATGATGGGTACATTCCTACCCCTTCGTATGATTTACTAGTTTTCATCCTCAGTGATGGGAAAATTCCTTCCCCAAATTATAATCTCCCAATATTGATCCTCTATGGTGGGCATATTCCTACCCCATCATTCGATCACCTAGTTTTGATCCTATATGATGGGTATATTCCTACCCCATGCGATCTCCAAGTTTTAATCCTTTACGATGGGCAAGTTTCTACCCCATCATACGATCTCCCAATTTCCATCCTCTTTGATGGGCATATTCCTACCCCATCATGCGATCTCCTAGTTTAGATCCTATCTGATGGCCATATTACTACTCCATCACATGATCTACTAGTTTTGATCCTCTGTGATGGGCTTATTCCTACCCTATTATACAATCTCCAATTTTTGTTTCTTTATGATGGGCATATTCCTACCCCATCATATGATCTCCAAATTTTGATCCTTTGTGATTGTTATATTCCTACTCCATGATACGATCTCATACTTTTGATCCTAGTGAAGGGAATATTCCTACCCCTTCATACGATCTTCCAGTTTTAATCCTCTATGATGCACATATTCCTACCCTGTCATATGATCTGCCAGTTTTGATCATCAGTGATTGGCATATTCCTACCCCATCTTACAATCTCCTAGTTTTGATCCCCTGTGATTTGCATATTCTTACCCCGGTATATGATCTCCCAATTTTGATCCTCTACGATGGGTATATTCCTACCCCATCAGATGATATACTAGTTTTGATACTCTATGATGGGCATATTCCTACCCAATCATATGATCTCCTAATTTTGTTCCTCTATGATGGACATATTCGTACCCCATCAGGTGATCTTCCAGTCTTGATCCTCTATGATGGGCATATTCAACCCGATCACATGTTCTCCCAATTTCAATCCTTTGTGATGGATATATTCGTACCTCATCATATGTTCCCTCAGTTTTGATCCTCTATGATTAGTATATTCCTACCCCATGACATGATCTCCCAATTTTGATCCTCTATGAAAGGCATATTCTTACCCCATCATATGATCTTCCAGTCTTGATTTTTTATGATTGGCATATTCCTACCCTATTTTGGTGCCTCTGTGATGGGCATATTCCTATAACATCACACAAACTCCCTATTTCAATCCTCTTTGATGGGCTTATCCTTACACTGTCATATGATCTCCTAATTTTGATCCTCTATGATGGGCATATTGCTACCCCATCATACGATCTCTAGTTTCAATCCTCTTTGATGGGTATATATTTACCCCATCTTATGATCACCTAAATTAGATCCTCAATGATGGGCATATTCCTACTCGTTCATATAATCTTTCAATTTTGATCATCTATGATGGGCATATTCCTATGCCATCAAATGATCTCCCAGTTTTGATCCTCTATGATGAGCATATTCCAGCCCCATCATATGATCTCCCAGTTTCTATCCTCTATAATGACCTTATTCCTTCCCCATCACATGATCTCCCATTTTTTATTCTCTATGATGACCTTATTCCCACCCCAACGTATGATCTCCTATTTTCAATCCTTTATAATGATAATATTCCTACCCCACAACACGATCTCCCAATAATGTTCCTTTGTGATGGGAATATTTCTACCGCATCATTTGATCTCCCAATGTTGATCATCTTTGATGGGAATAATCCTACCCCATAATATAATCTCCCAATTTCAATCCTCTGTGGTGGAAATATTTCTACCCCATTATATAATATCTTTGTTTTGATCCTCTATGATGGGCATATTCCTACCCCATCATTTTATCTCCTAGTTTCGATCCTCTCTGATAGGTGAATCCCTACCCCATCATAGGATCTCCTAGTAATGTTCTTTGCAACAGGTGAATTTCAACCCCATCAAACGATCTCCTAGTTTTGATCCTCTGTGATAGGTTAGTTCCTACACCACCATACGATTTCTATTAATGTTCCTCTGTGATGGGTATATTCCTATCCCATTATATGATCTCCCAGTTTTGATCCTCTTTGATGGGCATATTCCTACCCCATCATATGATCTCCGAGTTTCAATCCTCTTCGATGGGCATATTCCTATCCTCTTATACGATTTCCTAGTTTTGATCCTCTATGATGGACATATTCCAACCCCATCATGTTATCTCCTAGTTTCGATTCTCTGTGATGGGTAATTTCCTACCCCATCATACCATCTCTTAGTAATATTGCTCTGTGATGGGCATATTCCTACCCCATCAAACAATCTCTTAGTTTTGATCCTCTATGATTAGTATATTCATAACCCATTATATGGCCTCCCAGTTTTGATCCTCTATGATGACTATATTCCCACCCCATCATACGATCTCCCAATCTTGATCTTTTATAATGGGTATATTCCTACCCCACCATATTATTTATGAGTAATGTTCCTCTATGATGGGCATATTCCTATCCCACATATGATCTTCCAATCCTGATCCTCATTGATGGGCATATTCTCACTCCTTCATAAGATCTCCCAGTGTCCATCCTCAGTGATTGTCATATTCCTACCTCATCATACGATCTCCTTATTTTTATTCTCTATGATTTCCATATTTCTACCCCATCATTTGATCTCCCAATAATTTTCCTCTGTGACAGGAATATTCCTGCCCCATAAGATGATCTCCCAATTTCGATCCTCTCTAATGGCCATATTCCTGCCCCATAACATAATCTCCTAGTTTCGATACAATGTGATGGGCATATTCTTACCCCATCATATGATCACCTAGTTCTAATCCTCCATGATGGGTTTATTCTGATCCCGTCAAATGATCTCCCATTTTTGTTCCTCTATGATGGGCATATTCCTACCCCATCATACAATCTCCTAGTTTGGATCCTCTATGATGGTTATATTCCTACCCAACCATACGATCTACTAGTTTCAAACCTCAGTGATCGGTATATTCCAACCCCTTCTTTTGATCTTCTAATTTCAATCCTCTATGATGGGGACATTAATACCCCATCCTATGATTTACCAGTTTCCATCCTTAGTGATGGGCAAATTCCTACCCCATCTTATGATCTCCCAATATTGATCCTCTATGCTAGGCATATTCCTACCCCATCATACGATCTCCCAATTTTGATCCAATATGATGGGTATATTCCTACCCCATACGATTTCCTAGTTTTGATCCTCTATGATGGGTAAATTTCTACCCCATCATACGATCTCCTAGTTTAGATCCTGTGTGATGGGCATATTCCTACCCGATCTTATGATCTCCTAGTTTTGATCCTCTATGATGGGCTTATTCCTAACCTATTTTATGATCTCCCTTTCTTGTTTCTTTATGATGGGCATATTCCTACCCAATCATACGGTCTCAAAATTTTGATCCTCTATGATTATTATATTCCTACTCCATGATACAATCTCATAGTTTTGATCCTTAGTGATGGCCATATTCCAAGCCCTTCATACGATCTTCCAGTTTTGATCCTCTATGATGCGCATATTCCTACCCCATCATACGATTTGCCTATTTCGATCCTCAGTGATTAGCATATTCCTACCCCATCTTACGATCTCCTAGTTTTGATCCCTTGTGATGTGCATATTCTTACCCCGTCAATTGATCTCCCAGTTTCGATCCTCTACGATGGGTATATTCCTACCTCATCATATAATCTCCTAGTTTTGATCCTTTATGATGGGTATTTTCCTACCCAATCATATGATTTGCCAGTTTGGATCCTTTGTGATAGGAAAATTCAAACCCGATCATACAATCTCCTTGTTTGGATCCTCTTTCATGGACATTTTCCTACCCCATCAATCGATCTCCCAATTTTGATCCTCTGTGATGAGCATATTTCTATCCCAGCATATGATCTTCTTATGTTTATCCTCTATGATGGGCATATTCCTACCTCATTATATGATCTCCCATTTTTGTTCCTCTACAGTGGGCATATTCCTACCCCACCATACAATCTCCCACTTCTGATCATCTGTGATGGGCATTTTCCTACCCCATCATATGATATGCCAGTTTGGATCTTTGTGATGGGAGTATTCTTATCGCAACAAATGATCTATCAGTTTAAATCTTCTGTGATGGACATATTCCAACCCCATTAAATGATATCCGAGTTTTGATCCTTTATGATGGGCATATTCCTACCCCATCATAGAATGTCTTAGTTTTGATCCTCTATCATAGGCATATTCCCACCCCATCATATGTTCTCCTAGTTTTGATCCTTTATGATGAGTATATTCCTACCCCATCATACAATCTCCTAATTTTGATCCTCTTTGATGGGCATATTTCTACCCATCATATGATCTCCCAATTTTGATCCTCTGGGATGGGCATATTCCCACTTTATCATATGAACTCCTAATTTTGATCCTCTCTTATAGGCATATTCCTACCCCATCATATGATATCCCAATTTTGATCCTCTATAATGGGCATATTCCTACCCCATCATAAGATCTACCAGTTCGGATCCTTTGAGATAGACATATTCCAACCCCATCAAATGATCTCCCTATTTTGATCCTCTTTGATAGGCATATTGCTACCCCATCAAATGATCTCCTAATTTTGATACTCTAAGATGGGCATATTCTTACCCCATCATACAATGTCTTGGTTTTGATCCTCTGTAATGTGCAAATTCTTACCTTATCAAATGATCTCCTTGTTTTGATCCTCTGTGATGGGCATATTCCTACCACATCATATGATCTCTCGATCTTCGTCCTCTATGATGGGCATATTCCTACCCCATCATACGATCTCCAAGTTTTGGTCCTCTATGATGGGTGTATTCCTACCCTATCATATGATCTCCCTGTATTGATCCTCTATGATGGGCATAGTCCTACCCCATCATATGATCGTCACGTCATGATGCTCTATGATGGGCATATTTCTACACAATCACATGATCTCACCGTAATGTTCCTATGCTATGGGCATATTCCTACCCCATCTTACAATCTCCCAGTTTTGATCCTTTGTAAGGGGCATATTCCTGCAACATCACATGAGCTCCTAATTTCAGTCCTTTATGATGGGTATATTCCTACCCCATCATACGGTCTCCTAGTTTTGACCCTCAGTGATGGGCATATTCCTACCCCTTCATATGATCTTCTAGTCTTGATTCTCTATGATGTACATATTTCCACCCCATTACACGATCTCTCAATTTTGATCCTTTGTGATGGCCATATTCCTATCCCATCACACCAACTCCCAATTTTGATCCTCTGTGATAGGCATAATCCTACCTCATCATAAGATCTCCCATTTTCGATCCTCTATGATATGCATATTCCCACCCCATCATATGATCTCCCAATTTTAGTCCTTTGTGATGGGTATATTCCAACCCAATCATATGATCTCCTAGTCTGGACCCACTATGATAGATATATTCCTACCTTATCATACGATCTACCAATTTTGATCCTCTATGATGGGCATATTCCTACCGCATCATATGATCTCCGAGTTTTGACCCTCTATGATGGGAATATTTCTACTACATCATATGAACTCCTAGTTTTGATCCTCTACGATGGTTATATTCCTACCCCATTATACAGTCTCCCATTTTTGTTCGTCTGTGATGGGCATATTCCTACCCAATCAAACGACCTCCCAGTTTTGGTTTTCTTTGATGGGCATATTCCTACCCCATCACATAAACTCCTAGTTTAGATGCTCAATGATTCACAATTTCCTACCTTATCATATGATCTCCCAATTCTGATCCTCTCTGATGGGCATATTCCTACCCCATCATATGCTCTCCTAGTTTTGATCCTCTTTGATGGGCATATTTCTACCCCATCAAATAATCTCCTAGTTTTGATCCTCTATAATGGTCATATTCCTACCCCATTATATGATCTCCCATTTTGGTTCCTCTATAATGGACACATTCATACCCCATGAAATGACCTCCCAGTTTTAATCCACTGTGATAGGCATATTCCTACCCCATCATATGATCTCCCAGTAATGTTCCTTTGTAATGGGCATATTCCTACCCCATCATACGATCTCCCTATTTTGTTCTTCCTTGTTGGGCATATTCCTACCCCATCTTACGATGTCCCAGTTTCGATCCACTATGATGGGTATATTCCTACCACATCAAATGATCGCCCAATTTTGATCCTCTATAATGGTCATATTCCTACCCCATCATATTATCTTCCAGTCTTGATGCTCTGTGATAGGCATATTTCTACCTCATCACATGATTTCAAAGTTTTGATCCTCTGTGGTTAGCTTATTCCTACCCCATCACGTGATCTTCTAGTCTCGATCCTCTATGATGGACATATTCTTACCTTATGATAAGATCTCATAGTTTCGTACCTCTATGATGGACATATTCCTACCCCATCATACGATCTCCTAGTTTTGATCCTCTATGATGGGCATATTCCTACCCCATTATATGATCTCATATTTTTGTTCCACTGTGATGGGCATATTCATACCCCATCATATGATCTCCAAGTTTTGATCCTCTGTTATGGGCATATTCCCACCCTATCGTATGATCTCTGAGTTTTGATCCTTTGTGATGGGTATATTCCTACCCATTCATATGATCTCCAAATTTTGATCCCCTTTGAAGGGCATATTCCTACCCCATCATACGATCTCCCAATTTTGATCCTCTATGATGGGCATATTCCTACCATATTATATAATTTCCTAGTTTTGATCATAAGTGATAGGCATATTCCTACCGCTTCATACGATCTTCCAAATTTGATCATCTGTGGTAGCATATTCTTACCCCATCATATGATCTCCTAGTTTTGATCCTCTGTGATGGGCATATTCCTACCCCATCATATGATCTCCTAATTTTGATCCTTTATGATGGGCATATTCCTACCCTATCATAGGATCTCCAAGTTTTGATCCTCTATGATGTGCATATACCCACCCCACCCTATGATCTCCCAATTTTAATCCTTTATGATGGGTATATTCCCACCCCATCAAATGACCTCCAAGTTTATATCCACTTTGATGGGCATATTCCTACCCCATCTTATCATCTCTCTGTTTTGATCCTTTGTGATGGGCATATCCATACCACATCATACGATCTCCATTTTTTGATCACCTATGGTGGGTATATTCTTGCCCCATCATATGATTTCCTAGTTTCAATTCTCAGTGTTGCGCATATTCCAACTCGATCAAATAACCTCCAAGTTTTGCTCCACTGTAATGGGAATATTCCTACTCCATCATATGATCTCCCAGTAATGTTTCTTTGTAATGGGCATATTCTTACACCATCATACGATCTCCCAGTTTTGATCCCCTTTGATGGGCTTATTCCTACCCCATCTTATGATCTCCAAGTTTCGCTCCTCTATGATGGGTATATTCCTATCCCCTCATACGATCACCTAGTTTTGATCCTCTGTGATGGGCATATTCTTACCCCATCATACGATCTCCCTATTTTGTTCTTCTTTGTTGGGCATATTCCTACCCCATCATACGATGACCCAGTTTCGATCCTCTATGATGGGTATATTCCTACCACATCAAATGATCTCCCAATTTTGATCCTCTATAATGGGCATATGCCTACCCCATCATATTATCTTCCAGTCTTGATGCTCTGTGATGGGCATATTTCTACCTTATCACATGATTTCAAAGTTTTGATCCTCTGTGGTTGGCTTATTCCTACCCCATCACGTGATCTTCTAGTCTCGATCCTCTATAATGTACATATTCTTACCTTATGATAAGATCTCATAGTTTCGTCCCTCTTTGATGGGCATATTCTACCCCATCATATGATCTCCTAGTTTTTATCCTCTATGATGGGCATATTCCTACCCCATTATATGATCTCATATTTTTGTTCCTCTATGATGGGCATATTCTTACCCCATTATATGATCTCCAAGTTTTGATCCTCTGTTATGGGCATATTCCCACCCCATTGTATGATCTCTGAGTTTTGATCCTTTGTGATGGGTATATTCCTACCCATTCATATGATCTCCCAATTTTGATCCCCTTTGAAGGGCATATTCCTACCCCATCATACGATCTCCCAATTTCGAACCTCTATGATGTGCATATTCCTACCACATTATATAATTTCCTAGTTTCGATCCTAAGTGATCGGCATATTCCTACCCCTTCATATGATCTTCCAATTTTGATCCTCTGTGGTAGCATATTCCTACCCCATCATATGATCTCCTAGTTTTGATCCTCTGTGATGGGCATATTCCTACCCAATCAAAGGATCTCCCAATTTTGATCCTTTATGATGGGCATATTCTTACCCTGTCATAGGATCTCCCAGTTTTGATCCTCTATGATGTGCATATTCCAACCCCACCCTATGATCTCCCAATTTTAATCCTCTATGATGGGTATATTACCACCACATCAAATGACCTCCAAGTTTATATCCACTTTGATGGGCATATTCCTACCCCATCTTATGATCTCCCAGTTTTGATCCTTTGTGATGGGCATATCCCTACCACATCATATGATCTCAAATTTTTGATCGCCTATGGTGGGTATATTCCTGCCCCATCATATGATTTCCTTGTTTCAATTCTCAGTGTTGCACATATTCCTACTCGATCAAATAACCTCCAAGTTTTGATCCACTGCGATGGGAATATTCCTACTGTTGCAAATCTGGTTTTGATGATGACAAACATGTTTCCAGTGTGTTTTTCTTGGCTAATCAGTTTCAGGCACAAAAGACCGCAAGCTACTCAAGCCAACTCAAGATCGGGTCCAAGTGTGTCAAATGTATGATTTTTCCTTTTATTGAGTCAATTGTAATGTAACTGATTCCCTAGCTAAGTAACCTTGCACACACACACTCAGGGAGAGAGATTGAGTGAATTAGAGTTTCTGTTGCAATTTTGTTCAGATCGTCCTGGACGATATCCACATCGTCCTGGACGATCCAGTTAAAACAGAAACCCTGATTAGGGCGACTAAGTTAAGAAGGACTGATTGAGCCGATCGTCCTGGACGATCTATGGATCGTACGGGACGATATGCCCAAATCAGAAATTCTCAGCCGCCAGATTAAGTTAGGCAAGTTTTATTTTAAGTATTTTGGTCTGATCGTCCCGGACGATACGTGTATCGTCCTGGACGATTCACTACAATCATGCCTAAATTAGTCTGGTAATTAAGGAAAGCAATTAATGTTTAATTGATACGATCACATCGTCCTGGACGATCGCAGGATCGTCCCGGACGATCGTGATCGTCTTGTGCATTTCAGCTGTACGTCCAGAACTATGTACAGGACGATTTGGGGCCTTTTTGAACGAATAGTACCGGACGATTACCCTATCGTCCGGGACGATCAAGTCATTTTTTGGTCGTCCAGCGCAGTTTTCTCTGGATGACCCGAACTGTCTTCTGGACGATTTCCTTCAATTTGAACTAATCGTCCCGGACGATCGCAGGATCGTACGGGACGATATGAACAACTTTTTCTTCTGATCGTCCAGAAGAGCCAGATCGTCCAGGCTGAAACAGCTGAATTTGAACTGATCGTACAGGACGATCTACCGATCGTCCTGGACGATCTTGGCTGACAAGTTGAGATTTAGGGCAAATTTTAAGCCCTCCTTTAAAAGAACTTTTTCCTAAATTTGGAAAAATCTTTTGCTGCCTTCCTTCCCTGAGAAATCCTAGAGAGAGAGAGAGTTGGGAGAGAGAGAAGAGATCTTGTGAGGGGGAGTTAGTGAGGGATTCACTAAGGTTGCTCCAAGCACGGATCAGAGTCGTCTTCTCCGCTCGTCGTCTGTCGTCTAGTCGGTGTTCTTCGTGGGAGGATCGTTCGCAAGAAGATCCGGGTTCTCTGCCCGCTTCAGGAGGAAGCGAAAGGAGTTCGTGGGTTCTCTGCCCGCTTCAGGTGGAAGCAAAAGGAGTTCGAAGGTTCTCTGCCTGCTTCAGGAGGAAGCGAAAGGAGGTCGGGTTCTCTGCCTCACCGTGTGGTGAAAAGGAGGTGTTTTGTACAGGCTTCTCCGCCTTGCTGTGGGAGCAAAAGGAGAGTCACTTTCGTTTAGTGCAATACCCGGAGGGGAGGCTCCGGGGAGTGGACGTAGGTCAAGTTGACCGAACCACTATAAAATCTGGTTTGCTTTTCTGATTCAGTTTTGCATTTTACTTTTCAATATAAACTGCTTGGGTGAATATCGTTGGTTGATCTTTTCGTTATTGTTTACTTGTTTCCGCTGCTAAGTTTCAAAAAGATTTTTGTAGTTATCGTGAAATTTTTAAATAACCAATTCACCCCCCCTCTTGGTTAGCCTCGGGACTAGTTCACTAGGGCTTAACATCCCTTTCGAACTTTCAAGTGGTATCAGAGCGGGATTCAAAATTTCTGTTTAAAAACTTTTGAATTTGATCCATGGCTAACTGTAACAATCGTAATACTGCTGAAGGTTATTCTATAACTAGACCACCGTTGTTTGATAACATTCCATTTGACTTTTGGAAAACACGCATGTCTACTTTTCTTCAGTCTATCGATTATCGCATGTGGATGTTAGTTAAGGACGGATACGAACCACCTTTTCGAATGGTTAACAATGTGAAAACTGAATTGCCGTTTGCTGATTGGACGTTTGATGATCGTGATTTAGCACAGTTAAATGCCAAATGTTTGAACTGTTTCTTTTGTGCTTTAAAATCTGAGGACTATATGCGTGTTTCTACTTGTACAACGGGAAAAGAGATTTGGGATAGATTATGTATAACATATGAAGGTACAACTGAAGTCAAACAGTCTAGGTTAAACATCTTGTTACATGATTACGAACTTTTTCGCATGAAACCTAGTGAGACTATTTCAGAAATGTACACAAGGTTCACTCAGATTGTTACCTCTTTGCATGCTTTAGGTAGAGAACTTACCAACTACGAAAGAGTGAACAAGATTCTTAGATGTTTGCCTGCTTCTTATGATGCTAAGATTACTGCTATTACTGAATCCAAAGATTTAAACACTTACTCTATTGACAGCTTACTTGGATCACTCATTGCTTACGAGCAAGGGGTGAACCAAAGGCAACTTGATGCAGGTGAACGCAAGAAAGAGAAGACAGTGGCACTAAAGGCCAAGGATTTAGATGCTAGCACTTCCGGGTCTGATAGCGATGATGTTGCCTTAATCACAAGGCAATTCAAAAGCTTTCTAAGGAAGAAACATAAGAACCATCAGAAGTGGAACAAGGGTAAGTTCAATAAAAACTTTAAGGGTTCATCTGAATCGGTTTGTTTTGAATGCAGGAAGCCCGGACACATTAAGGCTGATTGTCCAACACTTAAAGCTCACTCAAGCAAGGAGAAGGGTGAGGAGAAACCAAAGTACAGAAAGGACAAGAAGCGGATTCAGAAGGCGTTCTGGGCAGACTCTGCATCCGACTCTTCTGAGACTGAAGCTGAAGAGGAGGAAACAAACTTGTGTTTGATGGCTGATGATCACCCTGGTCAGTCCGACCAGGAAGAGGTATGTGAGCTTACTTACGATCAGTTATTTGAAGTTTCTGAAAAGATTCATACATCGTATAGGAAGCTTAAGAAAACCCATGCTAGTTTGAAACTAGATTATCTGACTTTGCAAAAAGAGCATGAAGCGTTGATTAAGGATCATTCCACCATTGATAGCAATCACATGTCTTTACTAGATGAGTTTGATGAACTGAATAAAAAACATTCTGATTTAATTGTTGAGCATAACTTGTTAAAAACAGCGCATGTTGAATTAGAACTTGCTTTTAAGAAAGTAAATGATTTGGCATCTGAGTTAGAAAGTACTGATAGTGCAAAAACGTTTGAAATTGGAAGTTTAAACAAACACATTGAGTTTTTGAAAGTGAAAATCAGTTCTTTTGAAAATAACAAAACACCGCCTACTTTTGAACAATTTTATGCACCGCCACCTTTTAAAAATTCTGTTGCAAGTTCTTCAAAGCATGTTTCATACACTACTAGGAAGAGGCACTATCACTCACGACGTTTAGTTAATCCTTTTCCTGGTGTTAGATGTTTTTCATGTGGCATGTTAGGACACATATCACACACTTGTACTGTTCACCGTAGTACACATTGGGTGTGGAGACCCAAACTGCCTGTTGCACAGCACAGCACACATGCATCGCATTCTTCTTTTCATAAGAAGGAACCCAAACCTGTTTGGGTTCCTAAGACTGACATTTGATGATTTTGTAGGTGTGCTCTCACACAAGACCTCGTGAGAGCATGTGGTACCTGGACAGTGGATGTTCTAGACATATGACTGGAGATGCAAATCAGTTCATTTCGCTGGAGGCCAGAGCTGGAGGCAAGGTTACACTTGGAGATAACACCACCAGGAAGGTGGTAGGCACAGGTATAATTGGTGATTCAAAGAACTTTATGATTGATAATGTTTTGCTTGTAGATGGACTGAAACACAACCTGCTGAGCATCAGTCAACTCTGCGACAAGGGATACAGCATCAAATTCCTGCCCACTGGCTGCATTTTAAGCTTAAATGATGAAGTTGTTTTGCAGGGGCAAAGGATCAACAACGTCTACAAGATGGATGTAAGTAGCATTAAATCTGATAATTCAATTTGCTTAAAAACTGCTGCTGATGAGTCTTGGTTATGGCATAGGAGATTGTGTCATGCCAGTATGAAAACCCTTAGGAGAGTCACCCAAAAGGACTTAGTTAGAGGTGTGCCCAAGCTTAAGTTCACTAAGGATCACCTGTATGATGCCTGTCAGTTGGGGAAGCAAGTCCAGTCCTCTTTTCACTCTGTTAAGGACATTAGCACCTCTAGACCTTTAGAAGTTCTTCACATGGACCTCTTTGGACCCATTAGCACTGCCAGCTTAGGGGGGAGAGTCTATGGTTTTGTGATTGTTGATGATTATTCAAGGTTCACTTGGGTTAAGTTTTTGTCACACAAATCTGAGTCATTTGATGAGTTTAGATCTTTCTCTACTTGGATTCAGAAGAAGTTAGGATGTGAGATTATTACCATCCATAGTGATCACGGAGGGGAGTTTGAAAATGAAAGATTTGGAAGTTTTTGTGAGAATCATGGGATTAGTCACAATTTTTCAGCTCCTAGGACCCCTCAGCAGAACGGGGTAGCTGAAAGGAAGAACAGGACCTTAGTGGAAGCCGCTAGAGCCATGCTTGCCGAGTATTCACTTCCAAAATACTTTTGGGCTGAAGCGGTGAACACTGCCTGTTATGTGCTGAATAGGGTGAATGTGAGAGTCAAACTGAACAAGACACCTTATGAGATCATTAAGGGTAGAACACCAAATCTGTCCCACCTCCATGTTTTTGGCTGTAAGGTTTTCATTCTGAACAACGGGAAGTCACCCTTAGGAAAATTTGACCCCAAATCTGATGAAGGAGTGTTCTTAGGATATTCAAGTGTGGGGAAATCCTTTAGGGTGTTCAATAGGAGGACTTTGGTGGTGGAAGAAACAACCCATGTAGTGTTTGATGAATCTGATCCTAAGGAGTCTAGATCTGAAGTAGAAGATGAAGAGATTGTTGAGGTTACCCAAGGAGTTGGAAATACAAATTTGGAGGAAAGGGTAGAACCTCAAACCCCATTGCCTAGAGATTGGAGATATTCTTCGAGTCATCCTAAAGAACTGATCCTAGGAGACCCTTCTGAAGGTGTTAGGACTAGGCATGGACTTAGGAAGGAAGTAAACCATTCTGCCTTTATCTCAATGACTGAACCCACCAACATCAATCAAGCCCTGTCGGATGAATTTTGGATTTTAGCTATGCAGGAAGAATTGAATCAATTTGTAAGGAATGATGTTTGGGAGTTAGTAGAAAGACCTAAAAATCAAAGTATTGTGGGAACCAAGTGGGTCTTTAAGAATAAGATGAATGATTCTTGTGTGGTGGTGAGAAATAAGGCAAGATTGGTGGCTAAGGGGTATAATCAGATAGAAGGGATAGATTTTGAGGAAACTTTTGCCCCTGTAGCTAGATTGGAAGCCATTAGAGTGCTACTAGCCTTTGCCTGTTATAAGGGATTTAAGCTGTTTCAAATGGATGTCAAGAGTGCCTTTTTAAATGGGGTAATTAAAGAAGATGTTTTTGTAGAACAACCCCCAGGTTTTGAGAGTTCCCAATATCCAAGTCATGTCTATAAATTAAAAAAGGCCTTATATGGATTGAAACAGGCACCCAGAGCTTGGTATGAGAGGCTCAGCACATTCCTGTTAGAAAGAGAGTTTGTTAAGGGGAGCGTAGACACCGCCCTTTTTCTGAGGAGATTAGGAGATGACTTACTCATTGTCCAGATCTATGTTGATGATATAATTTTTGGATCTTCTGATAAATACTTATGTGAAGAGTTTTCTAAAACAATGAGTAAAGAGTTTGAGATGAGTATGATGGGAGAATTGTCCTACTTTTTGGGGTTTAGCATAAGGCAAACGGATGATGGAACCTTTCTCAATCAATCAAAATACACTAAGGACATTTTGAAGAAATATGAAATGGACAAAGCCAAGCCAATCAATACTCCCATTCCCTCCTCAGTTCAGTTAGATAAGGATTCAAAGGGAAAATCTGTTGATCAGAAGAAGTATAGAGGGATAATAGGGTCACTGCTTTACCTGACTGCTAGCCGACCTGATATCATGTTTAGTGTCTGTCTTTGTGCTAGGTTTCAGGCTGATCCTAAAGAGTCCCACCTGACTGCTGTTAAGAGAATTCTTAGATATCTTTTAGGAACCCCAAACCTAGGAATTTGGTACCCTAGGCACAACACCTCTTTTGAGATCATTGGATATTCTGATTCTGACTTTGCGGGGTGTAGGGTGGATAGGAAGAGTACTTCTGGGACTTGTCAATTTATAGGACAGTCGTTAGTCTCCTGGTCCAGTAGAAAACAGAACTCAATTGCAGTTTCCACTGCTGAAGCTGAGTACATTGCCTTAGGAAGTTGTGTGGCCCAAGTTCTATGGTTGAAACAACAAGTCTTGGATTTAGGAGTACCCGTTGGCACAATTTCTGTTCTGTGTGATAATACCAGTGCCATCTGTATCTCTAAGAATCCAATCCAACATTCTAGGACCAAACACATTGACATTAGGCATCACTTCATTAGGGACCATGTTACAAAAGGGGACATTGAGCTACATCATGTAGCAACTGAAAATCAGCTGGCTGACATATTCACTAAACCACTGGCCTTTGACTCATTCAGCATTTTGAGAACCAGATTAGGAGTGATTGATATAAATGCTTGATTCTGATGACTGCTGATTTATTATCTTTCTGATTGGTATTCTGATTTCTGTTAGTTAGGTTTAGTTTTTCTTTTGATTTCTGATTTCTGTTAGTTAGTTTTTGGCTTTGATTATTTACTTTCAGTTGATTTTATGTCTTTTGCTGATTTCTGTTTTAGCCTTATTGTTAGTTTGATTTAAGTATTTACTCTGATATGATTTTATACCTGTTTTTTATTCACTAGCTCATATCCTGCACTTACTGTTTTATGTTTTTCAAAATCTGATCACCGCTCACTACTTCTGATAATCTGAATTTCTGACTGGGAGTTTTTACCTTGTTTTGATTTGGAAGCTGGTAAGCAGTGATTGATTCCATTGAATCTGTTAAAGGGAAGAAACATTGATGATTGTTTCTCTTCCTCTAACTCCTTTACTGGTGTATGGTTTCTTTTGGATAAAAATCTTCTTCAAAATTGAAATGTTAGTTTTTTTTGAAATAGAGATTATTTTATCTTCCTACAGTAATCTGCCTCATATCAATAGTGTTTTTCAAAGTCTTGAGTCATTAGTTTGATTTTCTAAAACCAAGTGATTGCATTTATCATATGATGTGTGGTTTTTTGTTTTGTGAATCATTCTTCCCTACTGTGGAGAGTCATCTCCTATGTCTGGAAGATAGATTCACAGCTGAGACTCTTTAATGATTATGAAAAGGAGAAAGCTTACAAAAGATGCGCAGTGCGCCAACCAAATTGAAAAAGAGGCATAAAATGAGCCCAAAACTGAAAAGATGCGAAAATGCCAAATACACAAAGTGTATCAAAAAATTCAAAAGATGCGCAGTGCGCCAAATAAATTGGAAAAAAGAGGCACAAAATGAGCCCAACCTAAGCTTTCTTCTCTTTCAGATCTTTAAATGTCTTAGAAAAAAACTCGTGTGTCACTTAATACGTTCAAAAAGCTTGAGTTTGAAAATCTTGATTTCTGATTTTTTACTTTGCAACACTATTATATCAGATATTTTTCTGGAACGAGGCTTGAAAGGATCTCTTTTCAAATCTAATGTCTTTTCTTCTGAATCGGATTTTTGTTTTGAAAGAGGTTTACATCGATAAGGTGCCCGGGGTCGGAGTTACGAAAGTCAATTTTTTCAACCTTTTCTGGATTTCAGCGTTGTCAATCGTTCTCTTATTGGTTTTTGAATATAAAATCAAGGAAAAATTCTGATTTACTCGAGCAGATTGATCAAAAAAAAAAAAAAATACTTCTATGTGTTTTTTTACGTAAGTTTTATTCGTCTTTTTGTGATTTTGATTTCATGGTTGTGTTTTTTTTGATCCTGATCGATCATCTTCATCCTCCATTCTTTTCTGCTTTTCTTCACATCGTCCTGGACGATACACCTATCGTCCTGGACGATCCTCTTCGTCCTGGACGATCCAAAAAATCGTCCTGGACGATTCATTCAAAATCATTCCCACTGCTCCTGCTGCTGAAACTACCCCAATTATTGGTGATCGTCCTGGACGATAATTACATCGTCCTGGACGATATGATCCATATCTTCCTGATACGATCAAACGGCTGACATTGCACCAATTATTGCCCTTCATCCTGGACGATCCACCTCATCGTCCTGGACTATCCACGTGTCAGCCACTGGACGATTGGAATTCGGCCCGTCCGACGTATTTATTGCATATCGTCCTGGACGATCCACCTAATCGTCCTGGACGATACTTTTCGTCAACGGTCGTCCAGCCTGACTCCTCGGGATGATCGCCTGTGTCTAATCGTCCTGGACGATCTCTGATCGTCCTGGACGATCGGACCGCCTTTTTGACCAATCGTCCAGAACGTCATAAATGACCACATCGTCCCGGACGATCCCGCGATCGTACGGGACGATCCGCCCGTTTTCTATTTAAACAGCAGTTTTCTTCATGTTTTTCACACCGTTTTTCTCCACTTTCCTTCTCCTTTCCTCCTCTCTGGTTTCCTAATGGCTGGTGGCAAAAGATCTCGTCAAAAGGGGGCCAGTTCGTCCCGGGGACATGTAGATCCTCGCTTCCCGAATGCCGTCGATCAGGCGGCTTTCGAATGCTATCGTAATGTAGGTATCACGCACTCCAAGATTGTCAATCCACGCACCCTCACGTATCCCGTTTTAGACTTGTTCGCACACACCTCCCTCACCTTCATTCTGACCTTAGCCTTTCCCTTCAATCTGGAACTCCTTCGCATCTTCTTTGCCAACTTGCGCATTTCCGCGGACTATTCCACTCTTCGCTCCTACGTAAATCAACGACCCGTGGAACTCACGACCCACGATTTTCACAATATCCTCAACTTGTCTATCACTGGCGACAAGATCCACACGATCATCACCGATCCTGACTATGATTGGAGTGTCTCCAATCACTTCCTTCGCAATACCAACGCACCCTATCACGACAATGCTTGCACTTCCCTTCTCAAGGACGCCCGGACCATTCAGCACGTCCTTCGTTCCTCCGTCATTCCAAAGGCGGGGGATCGGATTTACATTACCCCGCTCCTGTCCTTGACCACCTACTACATCATGGCCCGTCGAGAATTTAATGCCTCTGATCTGATCATCCGATACATAGAACATCTCACCACCATTAGAGATCCGGGCCACAGGCGTCGCCCAAATCTAGCTTTAGGTCATCTCATTCACTATGCCTTAGAGACAAAATATGACCTTCAGTATCCTGTCCCTCCTGATGTCCCTCCTTCCTTCTTCACAAACAACTCATTCCACGTCCTACACAGCACCCGCCTACATCCGGAACCTGCCCCGGATGTTGAGGAAGAAGAGGAAGAGGCTGCTCCAGTTCCTGCTGCACCAGAGGCACCTGCACCCCTTCGCATTGCCTCTCCCCTTGACCACCTGGTGCAGCGCTTCGACCAGTGGGAGGCCCGTTTTGACTCCTACGTGGTTTCCCAGGAGCAGCAGCACAACGAGGACCTCCAACGCTTCGCGGACTATGCTGCACAGCAGCAGCAGCAGCACGACCAGGACATGGCCTGGTTTGGAGCTCACTTTCAGGCCATTCACCATTACTTCTACCCTCCACCGCCACCTCCTTTCGATCAGGATCCGCCTCAGTTTTAGTTTTCTGTCATGTTGTTGTTCTGTATTTGTTTTATTTTATGTTTTATTTCCGTGTTTATGTTTCTCCCTCCTCCTTTTTGTGATGTCAAAAGGGGGAGTCAGTTGTAGTCGTGTCGTGTCTGTTTCTGTTTTCTATTTCATGTTTTCTGTATTGTTTGAGCTGTTAAATGAAAATTAAAAAAAAAAAAATGTTTGTTTTATTTGATCTGCTAGTTTACCTTTGTTTTCAGACTAATTTACAAATGTTTGCCATCATCAAAAAGGGGGAGATTGTTGCAAATCTGGTTTTGATGATGACAAACATGTTTCCAGTGTGTTTTTCTTGGCTAATCAGTTTCAGGCACAAAAGACCGCAAGCTACTCAAGCCAACTCAAGATCGGGTCCAAGTGTGTCAAATGTATGATTTTTCCTTTTATTGAGTCAATTGTAATGTAACTGATTCCCTAGCTAAGTAACCTTGCACACACACACTCAGGGAGAGAGATTGAGTGAATTAGAGTTTCTGTTGCAATTTTGTTCAGATCGTCCTGGACGATATCCACATCGTCCTGGACGATCCAGTTAAAACAGAAACCCTGATTAGGGCGACTAAGTTAAGAAGGACTGATTGAGCCGATCGTCCTGGACGATCTATGGATCGTACGGGACGATATGCCCAAATCAGAAATTCTCAGCCGCCAGATTAAGTTAGGCAAGTTTTATTTTAAGTATTTTGGTCTGATCGTCCCGGACGATACGTGTATCGTCCTGGACGATTCACTACAATCATGCCTAAATTAGTCTGGTAATTAAGGAAAGCAATTAATGTTTAATTGATACGATCACATCGTCCTGGACGATCGCAGGATCGTCCCGGACGATCGTGATCGTCTTGTGCATTTCAGCTGTACGTCCAGAACTATGTACAGGACGATTTGGGGCCTTTTTGAACGAATCGTACCGGACGATTACCCTATCGTCCGGGACGATCAAGTCATTTTTTGGTCGTCCAGCGCAGTTTTCTCTGGATGACCCGAACTGTCTTCTGGACGATTTCCTTCAATTTGAACTAATCGTCCCGGACGATCGCAGGATCGTACGGGACGATATGAACAACTTTTTCTACTGATCGTCCAGAAGAGCCAGATCGTCCAGGCTGAAATAGCTGAATTTGAACTGATCGTACAGGACGATCTACTGATCGTCCTGGACGATCTTGGCCGACAAGTTGAGATTTAGGGCAAATTTTAAGCCCTCCTTTAAAAGAACTTTTTCCTAGATTTGGAAAAATCTTTTGCTGCCTTCCTTCCCTGAGAAATCCTAGAGAGAGAGAGAGTTGGGAGAGAGAGAAGAGATCTTGTGAGGGGGAGTTAGTGAGGGATTCACTAAGGTTGCTCCAAGCACGGATCAGAGTCATCTTCTCCGCTCGTCGTCTGTCGTCTAGTCGGTGTTCTTCGTGGGAGGATCGTTCGCAAGAAGATCCGGGTTCTCTGCCCGCTTCAGGAGGAAGCGAAAGGAGTTCGTGGGTTCTCTGCCCGCTTCAGGTGGAAGCAAAAGGAGTTCGAAGGTTCTCTGCCTGCTTCAGGAGGAAGCGAAAGGAGGTCGGGTTCTCTGCCTCACCGTGTGGTGAAAAGGAGGTGTTTTGTACAGGCTTCTCCGCCTTGCTGTGGGAGCAAAAGGAGAGTCACTTTCGTTTAGTGCAATACCCGGAGGGGAGGCTCCGGGGAGTGGACGTAGGTCAAGTTGACCGAACCACTATAAAATCTGGTTTGCTTTTCTGATTCAGTTTTGCATTTTACTTTTCAATATAAACTGCTTGGGTGAATATCGTTGGTTGATCATTTCGTTATTGTTTACTTGTTTCCGCTGCTAAGTTTCGAAAAGATTTTTGTAGTTATCGTGAAATTTTTAAATAACCAATTCACCCCCCCTCTTGGTTAGCCTCGGGACTAGTTCACTAGGGCTTAACATCCCTTTCGAACTTTCACCTACTCCATCATATGATCTCCTAGTAATGTTCCTTTGTAATGGGCATATTCTTACACCATCATACGATCTCCCAGTTTTGATCCCCTTTGATGGGCTTATTCCTACCCCATCTTACGATCTCCAAGTTTTGCTCCTCTAAGATGGGTATATTCCTATCCCCTCATACGATCACCTAGTTTTGATCCTCTGTGATGGGCATATTCCTACCCCATCATATAATCTTCCAGTCTTGTTGCTCTATGATGGGCATAATTCTACCCCATCACACAATCTCAAAGTTTTGATCCTCTGTGATTGGCTTATTCCTACCCCATCACATGATCTTTTAGTCTCAATCCTCTATGATGGACATATTCTTAACTTATCATATGGTCTCAAAATTTTGACCCTCTATAATGGGGATATTCCAACCCCATCATATGATCTCGGAGTTTTGATCCTGTGTGATGGGCATGTTCCTACCCCATCATATGATCTCCAAACTTCGATCCTCTATGATGGGTATATTCCTACCCCACTATATGATCTCCCATTTTTGTTACTCTGTGATGGGCATATTCCTACCCCATCATACAATCTCCCAGTTTTGATCATCTATGATATGCATATTCTCACCCCATCATATGATCTCCCAATTTTGATCCTTTATGATGGGTATATTTCTACCCCATCCCCCGATCTCCCAATTTTGATCCTATATAATGGGTATATTCCTACCCCATCTTATGATCACCCAGTTTGATCGTTTGTGATGGGTATAATCCTACCCCATCATGATCTCCCAACTTTGATCCTTTATGATGGGTATATTCCTAACCCATCATACGATCTTCTAGTTTTGATCCTCTATGATGGGCATATTCCTACCACAATAAATGACCTCCCAATTTCGATCCTCTATGATGGGCATATTCCTGCCCGATCACACAATCTGAAAGTTCGATAGGGATGTTAAACTCTAGTGAACTAGTCCCGAGGCTAACCAAGAGGGGGGTGAATTGGTTATTTAAAAATTTTACGACAATAATGAAAAATCTTTTCGATACTTAGCAGCGGAAATAATTAAACAAGCACGAAAAGATCAATCTCAGATATTCACCCATGCAGTTAATATCAAAAAGTAAAGTGCAGAACTGAATCAGAAAAGCAAACCAGATTTTATAGTGGTTCGGTCAACTTGACCTACGTCCACTCCCCGGAGCCTCCCCTCCGGGTATTGCACTAAACAGAAAGTGTCTCTCCTTTTTCTCCCACAGCAAGGCGGAGAAGCCTGTACAAACACCTCCTTTTCACCACACGGTGAGGCAGAGAACCCGACCTCCTTTTGCTTCCTCCTTAAGCAGGCAGAGAACCTTCGAACTCCTTTTGCTTCCACCTGAAGCGGGCAGAGAACCCTGGATCTTCATGCGAACGATCCTCCTAGGATGAACACCGACTAGATGAAAGATGACGAGCGGAGAAGATGACTCTGATCCGTGCTTGGAGCAACCTTAGTGAATCCCTCACTAACTCCCCCTCACAAGATCCTCTCTCTCTCTCCCAACTCTATCTCTCTCTAGGGTTTCTCAAGGAAGGAAGGTGACAAAAGATTTTTCTTGTTTCAAAAAAAAGTTCTTTTATAGGAGGGCTTAAAATTTTCCCTAAATCTCAACTAGTCGGCCAAGATCATCCAAGACGATCGGTATATCGTCCTGCACGATCAGTTCAAATTCAGCTGTTTCAGCCTGGACGATCTGGCTCTTCTGGACGATCAGTAGAAAAAATTATTCATATCGTCCCGTACAATCCTGCGATCGTCCGAGATGATTAGTGCAAATCAAGGAATATCATCCAGAAGACAGTTAGGGTCGTCCAGAGAAACTTGTGCTGGACGACCAAAAAATGACTTGATCGTCCAGGATAATACGGGTATCGTCCTGTACGATTAGTTCAAAAAGTGCCCAAATCATCCTGAACACAGTTCGGGACGTACAGCTGAAATGCACTAGATGATCATGATCGTCCGGGATGATCCGGTGATCGTCCAGGACGATATGATCGTATCAATTAAATATTAATTGCTTTCCTTAATTACCAGACTAATTTAGGCATGATTGTACTGAATCGTCCAGGACGATACACGTATTGTTCGGGACGATCAGACCAATTAACTAAAAATAAAAACTTACCTAACTTGATCTGGCGGCTGAGAATTTCTGATTTAGGCATATCGTCCCGTACGATCCAAAGATCGTCCAGGACGATCTGCTTAATCAGACTCACTTAACTTGGTCGCCCTAATTATGGTTTATGTTTTGGCTGGATCGTCCAGGACGATGTGAATATCGTCCAGGACGATCTGAACAAAAAATGAACAGAAACTCTAATTCACTCAATCTCTCCCCCTGAGTGTGTGTGTGGAAGGTTACTTAGTTCGGGGATCAGTTACATTATAATTGTCTCAATAAAAAGAAAAATCATACATTTGACACACTTGAACCCGATCTTGAGTTGCTTGACTTGCTCGTGATCTTTTGTGACTGAAATGGGTTAGCCAAGCAAAACACACTGGAAACATGTTTGTCATCATCAAAACCAGATTTATAACAATCTCCCCCTTTTTGATGATGACAAACATTTGTACAGTAGTTTGAAAATAAACATAAACAGGAGATCAAAAAATAGATATATATTTTTTTTAAATTTTCATTTAACAATCAAACTAATACAGAAAACATAACACATACCAAAGACTGAAACGACTACAACTGACTCCCCCTTTTGACATTACAAAAAGGAGGAGGGTAAACCAGAACACGGAAATACAAGTACAAAACATAAAAGAGAACAACTACAAAATAGAAAACTAAAACTGAGGCGGATCCTGATCGGAAGAGGGAGGTGGCGGTGGTCGGCTGAAGTAATGGTGAATGGCCTGAAAGTGGGCTCCAATCCATGCAATGTCCTAGTCATGCTGTTGTTGCTGCTGCGCAGCATAGTCAGTGAAGCGCTGGATTTCCTCAGCGTGCTGCTGCTCTTGGTCAACCACATAGGAGTCAAATCTTGCCTCCCACTGATCGAAGCACTGCACCAGGTGGTCAAAGGGAGAGGCAATGCGAAGGGGAGCAGGTGCCTCTGGTGCAGCAGGAACTGGAATGGCCTCTTCCTCCTCTTCCTAAACAACCGGGGCGGGCTCTGGATGTAGTCGGGTGCTGTGTAGGACATGGAAGGCATTATTGGAGAGGAAGGAAGGAGGAACATCTGGAGCTGCGGGATATTGCAGGTCATATTTAGTTTCGAGGGCATAGGCAACGATGTGTCCTAAGGCTAGATTTGGACGACGGCGATGACCTGGATCCCGAATGGTGGTGAGGTGCTCGAGATACTAGATAATAAGGTCTGTGGCATTAAATTCCCTATTGGCCAAGATGTAGTAGGTGGTCAAGGACAGGAGTGGGGTGATGTGAATTCGATCCCCCGCCTTTGGAATGACGGAGGAACGAAGAACATGCTGAATAGTCCGGGCGTCCTTAAGAAGTGTGGAGCAGGCATTGTCATGATAAGGGGCATTTTTATTTCGAAGGAAATGATTGGTGACACTCCAACCATAGTCTGGGTCGGTGATAAGGGTGTGGAGTTTGTCGTCGGTGATGGAAAGTTGGAGAATGTTATGAAAGTCCTGGTAGGTAAGTTCAACGGGGCGCTGATTTACATAAGAGCGGAGGCTAGAATAATCAGCCAAAATCCGCAAGTTTGCAAAGAAAATGTGAAGAAGTTTCGAGCTAAAGGGAAATGCGAGAGTCATGATGAAGGTGAGAGAGGTGTGTGCGAAGAGGTCAAGGACAGGATAAGTGAGAGTGCGGGGATTTACTATTTTCGATGGTGTAATCCCCACTTCACAGTATCGCTCGTAGGCAGCCTGATCGGCTGCATTAGGGAAGCGAGGATCAACCGGCCCCCGGGAGGAGCTTGCACCCTTTTGCCGTGAGTGTTTGCCATCAGCCATTGGGAATCAAGAGTGAAGGAAGGTAGAGGGAGAAAAAGTGAAAATCCCTAAGAAAAACTGCTGTTTATATAGAAAACAGCCTGATCGTCCCATACGATCGCGACATCGTCCGGGACAATATAGGCATTTATGCCGTCCTGGACAATTGGTCAAAAAGGCGGTCTGATCGTCCAGAATGATTAGACACAGGCGATCGTCCCGAAGAGTCAGGCTAGACAACCGTTGATGAAAAATATCATCCAGGACAATTAGGTGGATCGTCCGGGACGATATGCAATAAATATGTTGGATCGTCCAGCGGCTTGATATGTGGATCGTCCAGGATGATAAGGTGGATCGTCCAGGACGATGGACAATAATTGGAGCAATATCAGCCGTTTGATCAGATTAGGAAGATATGGATCATATCGTCCAGGACGATGTACGGATCGTCCAGGACGATCACCAATAATTGGGATTTTTTAGCAGCAGGAGCAGTATGGGGATAATTTTGAATGAATCATCCAGGACGATGTTTGGATCGTCCAGGACGAAGAGGATCGTCTAGGACGATCAGTGTATCGTCTAGGACGATGTTAAGAAAATAGAAAAAGATGAAGGATGAAGATGATCGATCAGGATCCCAAAAATACAACCATGAAATCAAAATAAAACAAAAACGAATAAAACTTACAGCAAAAACACATAAAAGCAACATTTTTTTTATCAAGCTGCTCGAGTAACTCAGAATTTTTCCTTGATTTTTGATTCAAAAACCAATAAGAAGATGATTGACAGCGCTGAAATCCAGAAAAGGTTGGAAAAATCAATTTTCGTAACTTCGACCCCGGGCACCTTATCGATCCAAACCTCTTTCAAAAATAAAAATCTGATTCAGAAGAAAAGACATTAGATTTGAAAAGAGATCCTTTCAAGACTCATTCCAGAAAAATATTAGATATAATAGTGTTACAAAGTAAGGAATCAGAAATTAGGATTTCCAAACTCAAGCTTTTGAAAATATTAAGTGGCGCACGGATTTTTATAAGACATTTAGTAATCTGAAAGGGAAGAAAGCTTGGTTTGGGCTCATTTTGTGCCTCTTTTTCAAATCGGTTGGCGCTTTGCGCATCTTTTCATTTTTGATACACTTTGTGTATCCAATTTGACAATTTCATATCTTTTCAGTTTTGGGCTCATTTTATGCCTCTTTTTCAAATTACTTAGCGCACTGCGTATCTTTTGTAAGCTTTCTCCTTTTCATAATCATTAAAGAGTCTCAACTGTGAGATTATCTTCCAGACATAGGAGATGACTCTCCATAGTAAGGAAGAATGATTCACAAAACAAAAGCCATATAGCATATGATAAATGCAATCACTTGGTATAGAAAATCAAACTAATGACTCAAGACTTTGAAAAACACTATTGATATGAGGCAGATTACTGTAGGAAGATAAAATAATCTCTATTTCAAAAACTAACATTTTAATTTTGAAGAGGATTTTTATCCAAAAGAAACTATACACCAGTAAAGGAGTTAGAGGAAGAGAAACAATCATCAATGTTTCTTCTTTTTAACAGATTCAGTGGAATCAATCACTGCTTACCAGCTTCCAAACCAAAATAAGGTAAAAACTCCCTGTCAAAATTTCAGATTATCAGAAGTAGTGAGCCGTGATCAGATTTTGAAAAGCATAAAATAGTAAGTGCAAGATATGAACCAGTGAATAAAAATAGGTAGAAAATCACAACAAAGTAAATACTCAAATCAAACTAACAGTAAGGCTAAAACAGAAATCACCATAAGAAATAAAATCAACTGAAAGCAATTAATCAAACCAAAAACTAACTAATAGAAAATAGAATATCAATCAGAACAATCAACAATCAGCAGTCATCAGAATCAAATATTTATATCAATCACTCCTAATCTGGTTCTCAAAATGCTGAATGAGTCAAAGGCCAGTGGTTTAGTGAATATGTCAGCCAGCTGATTTTCAGTTGCCACATGATGTAGCTCAATGTCCCCTTTTGTAACATGGTCCCTAATGAAGTGATGCCTTATATCAATGTGTTTGGTCCTAGAATGTTGGTTTGGATTCTTAGAGATACAGATGGCACTAGTATTATCACACAGAACAGAAATTATGCCAACAGGTACCCCTAAATCCAAGACTTGTTGCTTCAACCAAAGAACTTGGGCCACACAACTCCCTAAGGCAATGTACTCAGCTTCAGTAGTGGAAAGTGCAACTAAGTTATATTTTCTACTAGACTAGGAGGCTAACGACTGTCCTATGAACTGACAAGTCCTAGAAGTGCTCTTTCTATCCACCCTACACCCCGTAAAGTCAGAATCAGAATATCTAATGATCTCAAAAGAGGTGCTGTTCCTATGGTACTAGATTCCTAGGTTTAGGGTCTCTAAAAGATATCTAAGAATTCTCTTAACAGCAGTCAGGTGGGACTCTTTGGGATCAGCCTGAAACCTAGCACAAAGACAGACCCTAAACATGATATCAGGTCGGCTAGCAGTCAGGTAAAGCAGTGATCCTATTATCCCTCTATACTTCTTTTGATCAACAGATTTTCCACTTGAATCCTTATCTAACTGAACTGAGGAGGGCATAGGAGTATTGATTGGCTTGGCTTTGTCCATTTCATATTTCTTCAAAATGTCCTTAGTGTATTTTGATTGATTGAGAAAGGTTCCATCATCCGTTTGCCTTATGCTAAACCCCAAAAAGTAGGACAATTCTCTCATCATACTCATCTCAAACTCCTTACTCATTATTTTAGAAAACTCATCACATAAATATTTATCAGAAGATCCAAAAATTATATCATCAACATAGATCTGGACAATGAGTAAGTCATCCCCTAATCTCCTCAGAAAAAGGGTGGTGTCTACGCTCCCCTTAACAAACTCTCTTTCTAACAGGAATGTGCTAAGCCTCTCATACCAAGCTCTGGGTGCCTGTTTCAATCCATATAAGGCCTTTTTTAATTTATAGACATGATTTGGATATTGGGAACTCTCAAAACCTGGGGGTTGTTCTACAAAGATATCTTCTTTAATTACCCCATTTAAAAAGGCACTCTTGACATCCATTTGAAACAGCTTAAATCCCTTATAACAGGCAAAGGCTAGTAGCACTCTAATGGGTTCGAATCTAGCTACAGGGGCAAAAGTCTCCTCAAAATCAATCCCTTCTATCTGATTATACCCCTTAGCCACCAATCATGCCTTATTTTTCACCACCACACTAGAATCATTCATCTTATTCTTAAAGTCCCACTTGGTTCCCACAATACTTTGATTTTTAGGTCTTTCTACTAACACCCAAACATCATTCCTTACAAATTGATTCAATTCTTCTTGCATAGTTAAAATCCAAAACTCATCCGACAAGGCTTGATTGATGTTGGTGGGTTCAATCATTGAGATAAAGGCAGAATGGTTTACTTCCTTCCTAAGTCCATGCCTAGTCCTAACCCCTTCAGAAGGGTCTCCTAAGATCAGTTCTTTAGGATGACTCGAAGAATATCTCCAATCTCTAGGCAGCGTGGTTTGAGGTTCTACCCTTTCCTCTAAATTTGTATTTCAAACTCCTTGGGTAACCTCAACAATCTCTTCATCTTCTACTTCAGATCTAGACTCCTTAGGATCAGATTCATCAAACACTACATGGGTTGTTTCTTTCACCACCAAAGTCCTCTTATTGAACACCCTAAAGGATTTCCCCACACTTGAATATCCTAAGAACACTCCTTCATCAAATTTGGGGTCAATTATTTCCTAAGGGTGACTTCCCGTTATTCAGAATGAAATCCTTACAGCCAAAGACGTGGAGGTGGGACAGATTTGGAGTTCTACCCTTAATGATCTCATAAGGTGTCTTATTCAGTTTGACTCTCACATTCACCCTATTCAGCACATAACAGGCAGTGTTCACCGCTTCAGCCTAAAAGTATTTTGGAAGTGAATACTCGGCAAGCACGACTCTAGCTACTTCCACTAAGGTCTTGTTCTTCCTTTCAGCTACCCCGTTCTGCTGAGGGGTCCTAGGAGCTGAAAAATTGTAACTAATCCCATGATCCTCACAAAAAACTTCTAAATCTTTCATTTTCATATTCCCCTCCGTGATCACTATGGAAGGTAATAATCTCACATCCTAACTTCTTCTGAATCCAAGTAGAGAAAGATCTAAACTCAACACATGACTCAGATTTATGTGACAAAAACTTCACCCAAGTAAACCTTGAATAATCATCTACAATCAAAAAACCATAGACTCTCCCCCCTAAGCTGGCAGTGCTAATGGGTCCAAAGAGGTCCATGTGAAGAACTTCTAAAGGTCTAGAGGTGCTAATGTCCTTAACAGAGTGAAAAGAGGACTGGACTTGCTTCCCCAACTGACAGGCATCACATAGGTGATCCTTAGTAAACTTAAGCTTGGGCACACCTATAACTAAGTCCTTTTGGGTGACTCTCCTAAGGATTTTTATACTGGCATGACACAATCTCCTATGCCACAACCAAGACTCATCAGCAGCAGTTTTTAAGCAAATTGAATTATCAGATTTAATGCAACTTACATCCAGCTTGTAGATATTGTTGATCCTTTGCCCCTGCAAAATAACTTCATCATTTAAGCTTAAAATGTAGCCAGTGGGCAGGAATTGATGCTGTATCCCTTGTCACAAAGTTGACTGATGCTCAGCAAGTTGTGTTTCAGTTCATCTACAAGCAAAACATTATCAATCATAAAATTCTTTGAATCATAAATTATACCTGAGCCTACCACCTTCCTGGTGGTGTTATCTCCAAGTGTAACATTGCCTCCAGCAAAATGAACTGATTTGCATCTCCCATCATATGTCTAGAACATCGCTGTTCAGGTACCACATGCTCTCACGAGGTCTTGTGTGAGATCACACCTACAAAAATATCAAACGTCAGTCTTAGGAACCCAAACAGGTTTGGGTTCCTTCTTATAAAAAGAAAAATGCAATGCATGCGTGCTGTGCTATGAAACAGGCAGTTTGTGTTTCCACACCCAATGTGTACTACGGTGAACAGTGCAGGTATGGGAAATGTGTCCTAACATGCCACATGAAAAATATCTAACACCAGGAAAAGGGTTAACTAATCTACGTGGGTGATAGTGCCTCTTCCTAGATGTATATGAAACATGCTTTGATGAACTTGCAACATATTTTTCAAAAGGTGGCGGTGCATAAAATTGTTGAATAGTAGGCGGTGTTTTTTCCTTTCAAAATCACTGATTTTCACTTTCAAAAACTCAATATGTTTATTTAAACTTACAATTTCAAAAGTTCATGCACTTTCATTACTTTCTAAATCACATGCCATATCATTCACTTTCTTAAAAGCAACATCTAATTCAAGATGCGATGTTTTTAACAAATCATGCTCAACAGTTAAATCAGAATATTTTTTGTTCAAATCATCGAATTCATCAAGCAAGGATATGTGATTGGAATCAAGTGTGGAATGATCTTTAACTACAGAATCATGCTCTTTTTGCAAAGTCAAATAATCTAATTTCAGACTAGCATGAGTTTTCTTAAGCTTCCTATACGATGTATGAATTTTTTTAAAAACTTCAAATAATTGATCGTAAGTAAGCTCACATACCTCTTCCTGGTCTGACTGACCAGGGTGATCATTAGCCATCAGACACAAGTTTATTTCCTCCTCTTCAGCTTCAGTCTTAGAAGAGTCGGATGCAGAGTCTGCCCAGAACGCCTTCTGTATTCACTTCTTATCCTTTCTGAACTTTGGTTTCTCCTCACCCTTCTCCTTGCTTGGGTGTGCCTTGAGCGTAGGATAATCCGCCATTATGTGTCCAAGCTTTTTGCATTCAAAATAAACAGATTCAGATGAACCTCTAAAGTTTCTACTGGTCTTACCTTTGTTCCACTTTTGAAAATTCTTATTCTTCATCCTTAGAAAGCTCTTGAATTGCCTTGTGATTAAGGCAACATCATCGCTATCAGACCCGAAAGTGCTAGCATCTGAATATTTGGCCTTTAGTGCCACTGTCTTCTCTTTCTTGCGTTCACCTGCATCAAGTTACCTTTGGTTCACCCCTTGCTCATAAGCAATTAGTGATCTAAGTAAGCTATCAATAGAGTAAGTATTTAAATCTTTATATTCAGTGACAGCAGTAATCTTAGCATCATAAGAAGTAGGCAAACATCTAAGAATTTTATTCACTCTTTCGTAGTTAGTAAGTTCTCTACCTAAAGCATGCAAAGAGGTAACAATCTGACTGAACCTTGTGTACATTTCTGAAATAGTCTCACTAGGTTTTATGTGAAAAAGTTTGTAATCATGTAACTAGATGTTTAACCTAGACTGTTTGACTTCAGTTGTACCTTCGTATGTTATACATAATCTATCCCAGATTTCTTTTCCCATTGTACAAGTAGAAACACGCATATAGTCTTCAGATTTTAAAGCACAAAAGAAACAGTTCAAGCATTTTGCATTTAACTGTGCTAAATCATGATCATCAAACATCTAATTAGCAAAAGGCAATTCAGTTTTCATATTGTTAATTAATCTAAAAGGTGGTTCGTATCCATCCTTAACTAACATCCACATGTGATAGTCAATTGATTGAAGAAAAGTAGACATGCGTGTTTTCCAAAAATCAAAAGGAATATTATCAAACAACGGTGGTCTTGTAATAGAATAACCTTCAGTAGCATTACGATTGTTACAGTTAGCCATGGATCAAATTCAAAAGTTTTTAAACTTAAATTTTGAATCCTTCTCTGATACCACTTGAAAGTTCGATAGGGATGTTAAGCCCTAGTGAACTAGTCCTGAGGCTAACTATGAGGGGGGTGAATTGGTTATTTAAAAATTTCACGACAATAATGAAAAATCTTTTCGATACTTAGTAGCAGAAATAATTAAACAAGAACGAAAAGATCAATCGCAGATATTCACCCACGTAATTAATGTCAAAAAGTAAAGTACAGAACTGAATCAGAAAAGTAAACCAGACTTTATAGTGGTTCGGTCAACTTGACCTACGTCCACTCCCAGGAGCCTCCCCTGAGGTATTGCACTAAAAAGAAAGTGTCTCTCCTTTTGCTCCCACAGCAAGGCAGAGAAGCCTGTACAAACACCTCCTTTTCACCACACGGTGAGGCAGAGAACCCGACCTCCTTTTGCTTCCTCCTGAAGCAGGCAGAGAACCTTCGAACTCCTTTTGCTTCCACCTGAAGCCGGCAGAGAACCCCAGATCTTCTTGCGAATGATCCTCCCATGACGAACACCGACTAGACGAAAGATGACGAGCGGAGAAGATGACTCTGATCCATGCTTGGAGCAACCTTAGTGAATCCCTCACTAACTCCCCCTTACAAAATCCTCTCTCTCTCTCCCAACTCTCTCTCTCTCTAGGGTTACTCAGGGAAGGAAGGTGGCAAAAGATTTTTCTTATTTCGAGAAAAAGTTCTTTTATAGGAGGGCTTAAAATTTGCCCTAAATCTCAACTGGTCGGCCAAGATCATCCAGGATGATCGGTATATCGTCCTGTACAATCAGTTCAAATTCAGCTGTTTCAGCCTGGACGATCTGGCTCTTCTAGACGATCAGTAGAAAAAATTGTTTATATCGTCCCGTACGATCCTACGATCGTCCGGGACGATTAGTGCAAATCGAGGAATATCGTCCAGAAGACAGTTCAGGTCGTCAAGAGAAACTTGTGCTGGACGACTAAAAAATGACTTGATTGTCCAGGATGATATGGGTGTCGTCCTGCATGATTAGTTCAAAAAGTGCCCAAATCATCCTGAACATAGTTTGGGACGTACAGCTGAAATGCACTAGACGATCATGATCATCCAGGACGATCCGGTGATCGTCCAGGATGATATGATCGTATCAATTAAATATTAATTACTTTCCTTAATTACCAGACTAATTTAGGCATGATTGTACTGAATCATCCAGGACGATACACGTATCGTCCGGGACGATCAGACCAAATAACTAAAAAAAAAACTTGCCTAACTTGATCTGGCGGCTGAGAATTTCTGATTTGGGCATATCATCCTGTACGATCCAAAGATCGTCCAGGACGATCTGCTTAATCAGACTCACTTAACTTGGTCGCCCTAATTAGGGTTTCTATTTTGGCTAGATCGTCCAGGATGATGTGAATATCGTCCAGGATGATCTGAATAAAAAATGAACAGAAACTCTAATTCACTCAATCTCTCCCCCTGAGTGTGTGTGTGCAAGGTTACTTTGCTCGGGGATTAGTTACATTATAATTGACTCAATAAAAATAAAAATCATACATTTGACACACTTGGACCCGATCTTGAGTTAGCTTGATTTCCTCGTGATCTTTTGTGCCTGAAACAGGTTAGCCAAGCAAAACACACTGGAAACATATTTGTCATCATCAAAACCAGATTTACAACACAATCTACCAATTTTGATCCTCTGTGATTGGCATATTCCTACCCCATCATATGATCTTACATTCTTGATGCTCTACGATGGCATATTTCTGCTCCATCACATGATCTCAAAATTTTGATACTCTATGATTAGCTTATTCCTACCCCATCACACGATCTTCTAGTTTCGATCCTCTGTGATGGACATATTCCTATCTTATCATATGATCTTGCATTTTTGACCCTCTATGATGAGCATATTCCTACCTCATCAAGTGATCTCCTAGTTTTGATCCTATGTGATGGGCATATTGCTACCCCATCATTCGATCTCCTAGTTTTGATCCTATGTGATGGGTATATTTCTACCCCATCATATGATCTCCTAGTTTTGACCCTCTATGATGGGCATATTCTTATTCCATTATATGATCTCCTATTTTTGTTTCTCTGTGATGGGCATATTCATATCCCATCATACGATCTCCTAGTTTTGATCCTCTATGATGGGAATATTCTATCCCCATCATATGAACTCCTAATTTAGATCCTGTGTGACGACTATATTCCTACCCCATTACATGATCTCCCATTTTTGTTCCTCTATGATGGCAATATTCTTACTCCATATAATCTCCCAGTTTTTATCCTTTGAGACGGGTATATTCAAACCCCATCATATGATGTCCCAATTTTGATCCTCTTTGATGGGCATATTCATACCTTATTACACAATCTCCAAGCTTTGATCCACTATTATAGGAATATCCCTACTAAATCATTTGATCTTCTAGTTTTTATTCTCTGTGATAGGCATATTCCTACCCCATCATTTGATCTTCTAGATTTGATCCTCTATGATGGGCATATTCCTACCCTAACATTCGATCTCCCAGATTTAATTCTCTATGATGGGAAAATTCCTACCCAATCATACGATTTCCCAATTTCAATCACCCATGATGGGTATATTCCTACCCCAATATATGATCTCCCAATTTTGATCCTCTATGATGGGCATATTCCTACCCTATCATACAATTTTGTAGCTTTGACCCTCTGTGATGGGTATATTCCTACCCCATCATACGATCTCCTAATTTCAATCCTCCGTGATTGGCATAATCCTACCCTATCATATGATCTTTCTATCTTGATCCTCTATGATGGGCATATTCCTACCCCATCATATGATGTCCCAGTTTTGATCCTCTGTGATGATGGATATATTCCGACTCCATCATACGATCTCCTAGTTTCAATCCACTGTGATGGCATATTCCTTCCCCATCATATGATCTCCTAGTTTTGATCCTCTGTGGGCAAATTCCTACCCCATCATATGAACTCCTAGTTTTTATCCTTTGTGATGGGAATATTCCTACCTCATACTATAATTTCCAAGTTTCGGTCTTCTATGATGAGCATATTCTTACCATATCATGTTTTTTTCCAATTGGGATCCTTTGTGATAGGCATATTCCTACCCCATCATATGATCTCCTAGTTTTGATTATCTATAATAGGCATATTCCTATCCCATCAAACGATCTCCTAGTTTTAATCCTCTATGATAGGCATATTCTTATCCCATCATACGATGTCCTAGTATTGATCCTCTTTGATGGGCAGATTCCAACCCTATCATATGATCTCCTACTTTCGATGCTCTGTGATCGGCATATTCCTACCCCTAAATATGATATTCCAGTCTTGATTCTCTGTGATGGGCATATTCCTACCATATCAAATGATCTTCCAATTTTGATCTTATGTGTTGGGCATATTCCTACCCCATCATAAGATCTTTGAGTTTTGATCCTCTATGATGAGCTTATTCCAACCCCATCATACGATCTCCCATTTTCGAACCTCTATGATGGGCATATTCCAACCCTATCATAAGATCTCCAAATCTCGATCCTCTATGGTGGGTATATTTCCACCCCATCATATGATATCCTAGATTTGATCCTCTATGATGGGTATATTACTACCAAATCACATGATCTTCGAGTTTTAATCCTCTATGATGGGTATATTCCAATCCCATCACATAATCTACCTTTTTTATTCCTCCGTAATGGGTATAATCCTACCCCATCATACGATCTCCAATTTTGATCCGCTATGACAGTTATATTCCTACCCCATCATACCTTCTCCAAGTTTTGATACCTTAGGATGGGTATATTCCAACCCCATCATATAATCTTTAAGTCTTGAGCATGTGTGATGGGCATATTTCTATCCCAACACATGATCTCCCAATTTTGATCCGCTATGATGGGCATATTCTTACCCCTTCACATAATCTCCAAGTTTCAATCATCTATAATATACATAATCTTACCCCTTCAAACGATCATTCAGTTTTGATCTTCTATGATGGGCAAATTCTTACCCCATTACACGATCTCCCAGATTCGATCCTCTACGATGAGCATATACCTACCCACTCATAAGATCTGCCAATTTTGATCCCCTGTGATGGGCATATTCCCACCCCATTATACGAGGTCCCAGTTTTAATCCTCCATGGTAGGTATATTCTGGCCCCATCATATGATCTCGTAGTTTTGATCCTCTGTGATGGGCATATTCCTACCCCATCAATTGATCTCCCTATTTTGATCCTCTATGATGGGCATATTCCTACCCCATCATACGATCTTCCTATTTTAATCCTCTATGATAGGCATATTCCTACCCCATCATATAATCTCCCAGTTTTGATCCCCTATAATTGGCAAATTCCTACCCCATTATAAGATCTCCAGTCTCGATCCTTTATGATGGGCATATTCCAACCCCATCATACGACCTCTTAGTTTTGATCTTTTATGATGGGCATATTCCTATCCCATCCCATAATCTCCCATTTTTGATCCTCTATGACAGTCATATTCCTATCCCATCTTATGATTCTTAGTTTCGATCCTGTGTGATGGGCATATTTCAACCCCATCAAAGGATCTTCAAATTTTGATCCTATATGATGGGCATATTCCAACCCCATCATATGATCTGCATCTTTAGACCCTTTGTGATGGGCAAATTCCTACCCCACCAAATAATCTCCCAATTTTGATCCTATTTGATAGGCATATTCCTACCCTTTTCTATTATATCCTAGTTTTAATCCTTTGTGATGGGTATATTCCTACCCCATTATATGATCTCCCAGTTTTGATCCTTTGTAATGGGTATATTCCAACTACATCATACGATCTTCCAATTTTTAATCCTCTATGATGGGCACATACCTACCCCACCATATTATCTCCTAGTTTCATCCCTCTATAATGGGTATATTTCTAAGCCATCAAATGACCTCCCTGTTTTGATCCTCTATGATAAGTATATTCATACCCCATCATATGATCTCCTAGTCTCGATCATTTATGATGGACATATTCTCACCCCATTACATGATCTCCCAGTTTTGATCCTCTATGATGGGCATATTCTTACCCCATCATACGCTCTCCCAGTATCATTCGTTTATGATGGGTATATTCCTACCCCATCATATGATCTCTAAATTTTTATCCTCTATGAAGAGTATATTATAACCACATCATACATTCTCGCAGTTATGATCCTCTGTGATATGTATATTCCTAGCCCATCATATGATCTTCTAGTCTTGATCCTCTATAATAGACATATTCATACCCCATCACACTATCTTACAATTTTTATCTTCTATGATGGGCATATTCCTACCCCATCATATGATTTCCTAGTTTTTATCCGCTCAGATAGGAATATTCCTACCCCATCATATGATCTACTAGTTTTGATCCTCTATGATGGGCATATTTCTACCCCATCATATGATCTCCCATTTTTGTTCGTCTATGATGGGCATAATCATACCCCATCATATGAACTCCCAGTTTTGATCCTCTATGATGTGTATATTCCTACCCCATCTTATGATATCCTAGTTTTAATCCTGTGTGATGGGCATATTCCTACTCCATCGTATGATCTTCTAGTCCTAATCCCCTATAATGGGCATATTCCTACCCCATTACAAAATCTCCCAATTTTGATCCTATGTGATGGGCTTATACTTACCCCTTCATATAATCTTTTAGTTTTAATCATCTATGATGGGCATATTCCTAGCCCATCAAATGATCTCCCAGTTTTAATCTTCTATGATGGGCATATTCCTACCCAATAATAAGATCTCCCAGTTTCAATCCTCTAAGACGATCAAATTCCCACCCCATTATACGATCTCATAGTTTTGATACTTTATGATGGGTGAAATCATACCCATCATATGATCTCTAAATTTTGAGCCACTTTGATGGGCATATTGCTAACCTATCTTATGATCTCCTAATTTTGATCATCTATGATAAGCATATTGCTACGCCATCATATGAACTCCTAGTCTTGATACTTTATGATGAGCATATTCCCACCCCTTCATATAATCTCCCAGTTATGATCCTCTGTGATGTACATATTCCTACCCATATCACACGTTCTCCTAATTTCATTACTCCGAGATCTCCCAATTTTGATCCTCTATAATGGGCATATTCCTACCCCATCATACGATCTCCCAATTTTGATCCTCTGTAATAGGCATATTCCTACCCCATCATATGATGTCCCAAATTTGATCCTCTAAGATAGGCATATTCCTACCCCAACAAATGATCTCCTAGTTTTGATCCTTTGTGATGGGCATATTATTACCCCATTCATAAGATCTCCCAGTTTGAATCCTTTATAATGGCTATATTCAAACCCCATCATATGATCTCCAGTTTTGTTCCTCTATGATGGGAATATTCCTACCCATTATATAATCTTCTAGTCTTTATCCTCTGTGATAGGCATATTTCTACCCCATCACATGATCTCTCAGTTTTGATCCTCTGTGATGGGTATATTCCTACCCTATTATACGATCTCCCAATTTTGATACTCTTGGATGGGCATATTCCTACCCCATCACATGATCTCCTAGTTTCGATCCTCTATGATGGGCATATTCCTACCCCATCATACGATCTCAAATTTTTGTTCCTCTATGATGGGCATATTCCTGCCTCATCATATGATCTCCCAAGTTTGATCTTTTATGATAGGTATATTCCTACCTTATCATACGATTTCCTAGTTTTGATCCTTTGTGATAGGCATATTCCTACAGTATCATATGAACTTCTAGTCTTGATCCTCTATGATGGGCTTATTCCTATCCCATCACATGATCTTCCAGTTTCAATTTTCTCTGATGGGCATATTTTTACCCCGTTATATGATCTACCAGTTTCAATCTTTAGTGATGGGCATATTCCTACCCCATCTTATAATCTCTGAATTTTGATCCTCTATGATTGGCATATTCTTCCCCCCTCATACGATCTTCTAGTTTTGATCCTCTATGATTGGCATATTCCTACCCAAGCATATGATCTTCCAGTCTTGATCCTCAAAGATGGGCATATTCTTACCCCATCATATGATCGCCCAACTTTGATCCTCTGTGATAGGAATATTCCTACCCCATCATATGATCTCCAAGTTTTGATCCCCTAAGATGAGCATATGCCAACCCCATCATATAATCTCCCAATTTTGATCCTTTGTGAAGGGCATATTCCTACCCCATCATATGATCTCCCAAATTTAATCCTCTATGATGGGCATATTCCTACCCTATCATAAGATCTGCCAGTTTGGATCCTTTATGATGGGTATATTTCCCTCCCATCATACGATCTTCCTATTTTAACCCTCTATGATAAGTATATTCCAAGCCCATCATATCATCTCCTAGTTTTGATCCTCTGTGATGGGAAAATTCTTACGCTATCATATGATCTCCAAAATTTGATCCACTATGATGGGCATATTCCTACCCCATCATTTGATATCCTAGTTTCATTTCCCCTTGATAAGCATATTCCTAACCCATCATAAGATCTCCCAATTTTGATCCTCTATAATGGGCATATTCCTACCCCATTATAAGATCTCCTAGTCTCGATCCTTTCTGATAGGCATATTCCTACCCCATCATTGATCTCCTAATTTTGATCCTCTGTGGTGGGCATATTTTTACCCCATCATATGATCTGACAGTTTGGATCCTTTTAGATGGGCATATTCCTACCCTATCATACTATCTCCCAATTTTGATCCTCTGTGATAGGCATATCCCTACCCCACCATACGATCTCTTAGATTGGATCCTCTGTGATAGGCATATTCTTACCCATCATATAATCTCCAAATTTTGATCCTTTATGATGGGCATATTCCTACCCCATCATACGATCTCCCAGTTTCAATCCTCTGTGATAGGCATATTCCTACCCCAACATATGATCTCCAAGTTTTGATCCTCTATGATGGGCAGATTCCAACACCATTATAAGATCTCCTAGTCTCGATCCTTTATGATGGGTATATTTCCACGCCATCATTTGATCTCCCAATTTTGATCCTCTGTCATGGGCATATTCCTACCCCATCAGGCGATCTCCTAGTTTCAATCCTCTTTGATGGGTATATTCCTTCCCCCATCATACGATCTCCTAGTTTTGATCCTTTCTGAGGGGCATATTCCTATCCCATCAAACAATCTTCCAGTTTTGATCGTCTGTGTTAGGCATATTCCTATCCCATCATACGATTCTTAGTTTCGATCCTCTGTGATGGGCATATTCCTACCCCATCATTGGATCTCGCAGTTTCGATCCTCTGTGATGGGCATATTCCTACCCTATCATATGATCTGCCAGTTTGGACCCTTTGTGATTGGTAAATTCCTACCCCATCAAATAATCTCCCAATTTTGATCCTCTTTGATGGGCATATTCCTACCCTATTATATGATCTCCCAATTTCGATCCTTTGTGACTAGCATATTCCTAGCCCATCATACGGTCTCCTACTTTTGATCTTTTGTGATGGGCATATTCCTACCCAATTATATGATCTCCTAGCTTCGATCCTCTATGATGAGTATATTCCTACCCCATTATACGATGCCCCAGTTTTATTCCTCTATGATGGGCATCTTCCTACTGCATCATACAATCTCCTAGTTTTGATCCTCTGTGATGGGTATATTCCTACCCCATTATAAAATCTCCCATTCACCCTAGTCTGCATTACAAAATGGGTGGTGGTTTACCCATCACTCACTTGAGCTTTGCATATGATTTCATTATTTTCTCTAATGGTTTCTAGTAAAATGTTGCATATTCTCTTCAAATTTCTTAGATCCTTTCAACGTCCTAGTGGTTTAATTTTTAATTCCTCTAAGAGTGTTTTTATTCCTGCTAAATCTATTTCCTCTAATCATATTAATAGTATTGAAAGAAAATTTGGTTTGAATAAGAAACTCCTGCCGTTAAAGTATTTCGACACGCCTCTCTACAAGGGTAAGAAATGTTCTCATTTATTTGATGATATTTTCTCTACTATTCATAAGAAACTTTCTTCTTGGGCTTTTAATTTTCTCTCTTATGGAGGTAGGCTTGTTCTTATTAAACATGTTTTGTGTTCTATTCCTATATATTTGTTTCATACTTTATGTCCGACTTTAAATGTTTGTAGTTGAATGGAGATTTTATTTAATAAACTTCTTAGGGGTTCTAAAATGGTTAATCGCCCTATTATTTGGAGCTCTTGGAGGAATTGCTCGGGGGTTAGGGATGATGGAAAATTAGGTTTCAAAACCTTCATTGATATGTGATTCCATTAGACTTACTCTTCCCAAAAATTCTTTTTATCTATCTTTCTGGCATGCTAGTAAACCTCCCTCTTACTCCTTCCTTATTTTGAGAATTTTGAATAAATATTTGCTTGTGGATTCAATTCTTTTAAAGAAAGGTTTCTATATTACCTTTAAATGTCAGTGCTGCTATCACATTGAAAATATGAATCATGTGCTATCCTATTGCCATTAAAGTTTGGGTTCATTTTGACAACATGTTTAATGTGCTTTCTTCTACTTGTTTTAATACTATTGGTGATCTTCTTAAAGAGTAATTTATCCCTACCAAAGGTCATATTAGGAATATCCACAATGTCCTTATTTGCTGGTTTCTATGGATTAGTAGGAATGATTCAAAACATGAGAATATTAAAATGGACACTTTAACTGTTATTTCTAAAGTGAAAAATAAAATTTACAGCTTTTTCTGGCTAAGCTCTTAAAGGCGGATTATTTTAAAGGTTTTCTTCATGTGGCGTATGAGTTTGGTCTGGTTTTTAATCACAGTATTGTTAATGGTAATGATAGGATTATTTACTGGAGAAAGCCTTTGGAGGGCTGTTTTAAACTTAAAATTGATGATGCTAGAAATAACTTAAATGCCGGGTGTGGTGGCACTATCATGGATTTTCATGGTTTTGTGATTGTGGCCTTTGTAGGTCCTTTTAATGCTATTAGTGCCATTCAAGCTAAAATCGAAGGCCTTCTTTTTGGATTCAACTCTACATTTCTCTTGGCATCACTGGTATATGGATTGAAGTTGATGCTATGTTCTTCATCCATTATGTCAATGGCAGCATCTCCTCTAATCCTGCTAATTACTATATGCTTAGAGATATTAAGTACTGGATTTCTCGGATTACATATAATATGTCTCATATATTGAGAGAGGGGAATGCTCTTGCCGACTCCTTGGCTAAATTGGGCTGTAACTTAGCTATTTTTACTAAATTTTATGAGCACACTCTCCCTAAAAAGATTAAAGGCTTGGCTAGAATATACTAGCTGGGTCTTGCCTACATTCACTTTCATTAGTTGTTTGGTTTTTGTTGCTGTTTCTATTCTGTGTGGGTTATTTTTGAGATCTAATTTTATGCTGAGCTTTTGTTTCTCGTTTGGGTTTCTCATCTATTTTTTTACTATGTCAGATGTTGGTATCTTTTGGTCCTCTATTATTTGGACTGTTAACTTGGTCTCATTTTGGCTGGTTCTGTGTTTTTGTTGTGGTTGGTGGAGGGGATTGCAATTCTACACATACTAATTTAACCCCTTATTGCTGCTCTCTTGTCCCTAGTTGTAGTCTTATAGGGGCTGTGGTTCTTTCCTACCTGATTCCCATGGAGTAACTTGGGTTTTTTACTTGTATTAGGTTGGGTTGTTGCTCGTCTGTTTTGATAACTATTCAGATTTGGGTTTTTAGCTAGGAATGTTGGGATAATATTTCCATTTTTGGTAGAGCCTCGGGTGTTAAGTATCATGCGTTAACCAATTTTTCTGCCTATTCAAATGCTAATTTCCTATGCTGATGTTGGCTGGTGGTTCCAAGGATTAGATATGAGTGGCATTTGGGGTTTTATCATGATGGTACTAATACTACACACCTAAGCTATACTTCTATAAATGGTTTCAATCTTCTGGCTTACCCTTCTTTCTTTTCTTATGCTTTAAAAACCAGTTTGCTAAATATCATGAACTATATCAGCTATACTTATATTCTGGCAGACTTTTGCTCTATGTTTGCTAACATTTTGGTCCTTTGTTGTTATTATCATGTGGATTCTGTTAGTTTCTAGCTAATTGTCGTGGAGCATGTAATTTGTTCGATCGGTTTTGGGATGGATTGCTGTTCAACTTTTTTGAAAAGTTTATTTAATTACGTTATGAGCTAGGAATGCTGGGATTATACTATCATTTTTTGGTAAAGTTGTGGGTCTGAAGTATCACGTGTTTATCTTGAACTGTATCAGATGTGGTTGTAATCTGGGGGATCTTTACTTTTGGTTTGTGAACATTGTGGGTCAATGCTGCTGTTATCCTTACCTAATCTCCTATGATGGCTTTAAGTTTATTTTTCTTAATCACCATATGAGCTTGGATGGGTTTACTAGTAAGCTGGAGTGGATTTTGACTCTGGTTTCTGGTGGTATCTCGGGTATTAACTGTATGAGCTTTGATGGTTGTTCTATTCAGTTTGATGGTAGTATTCTAGTAGGTTATTCCAAAATTTGTATCCTTTTGTGTTTAAATTTGATTAGTTATAATCCTGCATATTTGTTGGCCCATATTTGTCTATTTTACAGTCTAGCCTTTTTGCAGGTTAAAGGGTTCAAGATTTTGGAGCTTAGCTGATTTTTTGATGGAAGACTGTGCCGAAAGTACTTTCCTCTTCTTCCTTTTTTGGGTCCTGTTCCTGGCAAGCCTAAACTGTAATTAAGGTATTTTGTATTGTGTAGTATAGGGAACCATCAGCTCTTAGGTTTTCTTTTTAATTGTTTTATAGCACTTTTGAGCAGTAACGAGCTGAAGGTTCTCATTAAGGAACTTGTAATCTTTTTCTTAATTAACACATAGGCCTTTTTGAAGGTTTCCCATATATATATATATATATATATATTGCTACCCCATCGTATGATCTTCAAGTCTTGATCCTTTATGATGGGCATATTCCTACCTCATCGCACGATCTCCCAATTTTGATCCTTTATGATGGGCATAATCCTACCCCATCACGCGATCTCCCAAATTTAATCCTCTATAATGGGTATAATCCTACCCCTTCATACGATCTCCTAGTTTTGATCCTTTGTAATGGGCTTATTCCTACCCCATCATATAATTTCCCAATCTTATTCCTCTGTGATTGGCATACTCCTACCCCCATCAGATAATCTGTTAGTTTTGATCCTCTTTGATGGACATATTCCTACCCAATCATATGATCTTCAAGTCTTGATCCTCTGTGATGGGCATATTCCTACCCCATCATATAATCTCCTAATTCTAATCTTCTTTGACGGGCATATTCCTACTCCATCATACGAACTCCTTATTTTCATCCTTTGTGTTGGCCATATGCCTGCCCCATTATATGATCTCCTAGTTTCGATCCTTTAAGATGGGCATATTCCTACCCCATTATACGATCTACTAGTTTTGATCCTCTGTGATAGGGAAATTCCTACCCCATCATAAAATCTCCATATTTTGATCCTCTATGTTATTCATATTCCTACCCCATCGTACGATCTCCTTATTTTGATCCTCAATAACTTACATATTCCTACCACATCAAATGATCTCCCAGTTGTAATCCTTTATGAAGGATATATTCCAACCCCGTCAGATGAACTCCTAGTTTTGTTCCTCTATGATGGGCATATTCCTATCCCATCATATGATCTTCTAGTCTTGATCCTCTATGATGGGCATATTCTTACCCCATCATAGGATCTCTTAATTTTGATCCTCTGTTTCCTACCACGTCATATTATCTTCCAGTCTTGATCCTATATGATGGGCATATTCCTACCCCATCACATGATCTCCCAGTTTCGATTTTCTTTGATGGGCATATTTCTACCCCATCATATGATCTACCAATTTTGATTCTCAGTAATGGGTATGTTCCTGCCCCGTCTTATAATCTCCCAATTTTAATCTTCTATGATGGACATATTCCTCCCCCCTCATATGATCTCCCAGTTTCGTTCCTCTATGATTGGCATATTCCTATTCCATCATATGATCTTCCAGTCTTGATCCTCAATGATGGGCATATTCCTATCCCATCATACGAACTCCCAATTTTGATCCTCTGTGATAGGCATATTCCTACCCCATCATGCGATCTCCCAATTTTGATCCTCTATGATGAGCATATTCAAACCCTATCATGATCTCCCAAGTTTGATCCTTTGTGATGGCCATATTCCTACCCCATCAAATGATCTCTAAGTTTTAATCCTCCATGATAGGCATATTCCTACCCTATCATAAGATCTGCAAGTTTGGCTCCTTATGAGTAGATATTCCGACCCCATCATATGATCTCCCAATTTTAATCCTCTATGATGGGTATAATCCAACCCAATCATATCTTCTCCTAGTTTTGATAATTTGTTATAGGAATATTGTTACCCCATCATATGATCTCCCAATTTTGATCCTCTGTGATGGGCATATTCCTACCCAACCATATGATCTCCTAGCTTCGATCTGCTCTGATAGGCATATTCCTACCCCATCATACGATCTCCTCGTTTTGATCCTCTGTGATGGGTATATTCCTACCCCATTATAAGATCTCCAGTCTTAATCCTTTCTGATGGGCATATTCCTACCAAATCATATGATCTCCTAGTTTTTATCCTCTATGATGGGCATTTTCCTACCCCATCATAATATTTCCCAATTTTGATCCTATGTGATGGGCATATACCTACCATATCATACGAGCTGTTAGTTTTCATCCTCTGTGATGAGCATATTCCTTCCATGTCATATGATCTCCCAATTTTGATCCTTTATAACGGGCATATTCCTATCCAATCATATGATCTCCCAGTTTTGATCCTCTATGATAGGCATATTCCTATCCCATTAATGATCCTCTATGATAAACAAATTCTTACCCCTTTATACGATCTCTCAGTCTCGATCCTTTATGATGGGTATATTCCCACCCCATCATATAATCTCCCCATTTTGATCCTCTATAATGGCCATATTCCTACCCTATCATGCGATCTCCTAGTTTCAATCCTCTTTGATGGGTATATTCCTACACCATCATACGATCTCCTAATTTTGATCCTCTGTGATGGGGATATTCCTATCCCATCAAATAATCTCCTAGTTTTTATCCTCTATGATAGGCATATTACTATCCCATCATACGATTCTCAGTTTTGATCCTCTATGATGGGCATATTCCTACCCCATCATATGATCTCATAGTTTCGATCCCCTGTGATGGGTAAATTCCTACCCCATCATATGATCTTCCAATTTGGAGGCTTTATGATGTGCAAATTTCTACCCCATCAAATAATCTCCCAATTTTAATCCTCTTTAATGGGGAAATTCCTACCCTATTATAAGATCTCTGAGTTTTGATCCTTTGTGACTAGAATATTCCTACCCCATCAAACGATATTCTACTTTTGATCATCTGAGATGGGCATATTCCTACCCCATCAAACGATATTCTACTTTTGATCATCTGAGATGGGCATATTTCTACCCCATTATATGATCTCCTAGCTTCGATCCTCTATGATGGGTATATTCCTACCCCATTATACGATCTCCTAGTTTTATTCCTCTATGATGGGCATATTCCTACCCCATCATACAATCTCCTAGTTTTGATCCTCTATGATGGGTATATTCCCACCCCATCATACAATCTCCTATTTTTTGTCTTTTATGGTGGGCATATTGCTACCTAATCATATGATCTTCATGTCTTGATCTTTTATGATGGGCATATTATAACCTCATCACACGATCTCCCAATTTTGATCCTCTATGATGGGCATATTCCTACCCCATCACATGATCTCCCAAATTTAATCCTCTGTAATGGGCATAATCCTACCCATCCATACGATCTCCTAGTTATGATTCTTTGTAATAGGCATATTCCTACCCCATCATACGATCTCCCAATTTTGTTCTTCTATGAATGGCATATTCCTACCCCATCAGATAATCTGCTAGTTTTGATAATCATTGATTGGCATATTCCTGCCTAATTACATAATCTCTCAGTCTTGATCCTCTAAGAAGGGCATATTCCTACCCCATCATATAATCTCCCAATTATGTTCCCCTTTGATGGGCATATTCCTACTCCATGAGATGATCTCCTTATTTCGATCCTCTATGATGGGCATATTCTTATCCCATCATATGAACTCCTAATTTTGATCTTCTGTAATGGGCATATTCCTACCCCATCATATGATCTCCTAGTTTTGATCCTCTATACTAGGCATATTCCTACCCAAACTACGATCTCCCAATTTTGATCCTTTGTGATGGGCATATTCTTACCCCATTATATGATCTTCCAGTCTTGATCTTTTGAGAACTACATATTCCTACCTCATCACATGATCTCCTAGTTTTGATCCTCTATGATAGGCCTATTCCTACCCCATCATAAAATCTCATAGTTTTGATCCTCTATGATAGTCATATTACTACACCATCATACATCTCCCAGTTTTGATTCTCCTTGATGGCATATTCTAACCCCATCAAATGATCTCCAAGTTTTGATCCTCTATGATGGGCATATTTTTACCGCATCAAGCAATCTCCCAATTTTGTTCCACTCTGAAGGGCATATTCATACTCGATCATACGATCTAAAAAAATTAATCCTCTTTGATGGGTATATTCCTACCTTATCATACGAGCTCTAAGTTTTGATCCTCTATGAAGGGCATATTCCTACCCCATCATATGATCTTCTAGTCTTGATCCTCTATGGTGGGCATATTCCTACCCCATCACACGTTCTCTCAGTTTTGATCCTCTGTAATGGACATTTTCCTAACCCATCATACAATCTCTTAGTTTTGATCCTCTATAATGGGCATATTCCCACCCCATCTTATGATCTCCTAAGTTTGATCCTCTGTGATGGGCATATTCCTACCAAATCATATGATCTCCCAATTTTATTCCTCTATAATGGATATTTTTTCACCTCATCATACGATCTACCTATTCTGATCCTCTTTGATGGGTATATTTCTACCCCATCATATGATCTCCTAGTTTTGATCCTCTGTAATTAGCATATTCCTACCACAGTATGTGATCTTTTAGTCTTGATCCTTTGTGATGGGCATGCTCCTTTCCCATCAAATGATCTCCTAGTTTTGATCCTCTATGATGGGCATATTCCTACCCCATCATATGATTTCCAAGTTTTGATCCCCTATGGTGGGCATATTTCTACCCTATCATACGATCTCCCAGTTTTGATCCTATATAATGGGTAGATCCTACCCCATCATATGATCTCCCAATTTTGATCCTCTTTGATAGGAATATTCCTACCTCTTCATTCGATCTTCCTGTTTTCATCCTCTATAATTGGCATATTCCTACCTTATCATATGATCCTCCACTTATAATTCTCTGTAATGGGCATATTCCTATCTTAAGATCTCCAAGTTTTGATCCTCCATGATGGGCATATTGTAACCCCGTCATTCGATCTACCAGTTTTAATCCTCTGTGATGGTCATATTCCTACCCCATCATACGATATCTCAATCTCGATACTTTATGTTGAGTATATTTCTACCGCATCATACGATCTCCCAATTTTGATTCTCTGTGATGGGTATATTCCTACCCTATCAAACGATCTCCCAATTTTTATCCTCTATAATGGGCATATTCCTACCCAATATCTCCTAGTTTCAAACCTCTGTGATGGGCATATTCCTACCCCATCATATGATCTTCTAGTCTTGATCCTCTATGATGGGCATACTCTTACCCCATCATACGATATCCCAATTTTGATCCTCTTTGATGGGAATTTTTTGAGCACATCATACGATCTCCTAGTTTTAATACTCTCTGATGGCATATTCCTGCCCCATTATATGATCTCCTAGTTTTGATCCTTTGTAATGGGCTTATTCCTACCTCATCCTATTATCTCCTAGTTTTGGTCCTCTGTGAGGAGAATATTCATACCCTATTATACGATCTCCCATTTTTATTCCTCTATGGTGGACATATTCCTACCCTATCATACGATCTCCTAGTGTCGATCCTCCATAATGGGTATACCCTACCTCATCATACGATCTCCTAATTTTAATCTTCTTTAATGGGAATATTCTTACCCCTTCATATGATCTTCCAGTTTTGATCCCCTATAATGGGTATATTCCTAACCCATCATACGATCTTCCACTTTTAATCCTCTATGATGGGCAAATTTCGACCCCATCATAAGATCTCCAAGTTTTGATCATCTGCGATGGGCATATTCCAACCCGTCATACGATCTCGTAGTTTTGATCCTCTTTAATGGGCATATTCCTACCCCATTATACGATCTCTCAGTCTCGATCCTCTATGATGGGTATATTCCTACCCCGTCATACGATCTCCCAATTTTGGTCCTCTATTATGGGTATATTCCTACCCCATCATATGATCTCCCATTTTAAATCCTCTATGATTGGTATATTCCTTCCCCATACCTACCAGTTTCAATCCTCTGTGATGGGCATATTCCAACCCTATCTTACGATCTCTAAGTTTTATTCCTCTGTGATTAAGATATACCAACCCCATCAAACGATCTCCCAATTTTGATCCTCTATGATGGGTATATTCCTACCCGATCAAATGATCTTCTAATTTTGATCCTCTATGATAGGCATATTCCCACTCGATCATACAGTCTCCCAGTTTTAATCCTCTATGATGGGTACATTTCTACCCCATCATACGATCTCCCAATTTTAATCCTCTATGATCGACGTATTCCTAGCCTATCATACGATCTTCTAGTTTTGTTCCTCTGTGATGGGCATATTCCTACCCTATCATACGATCTTCTAGTTTTGATCCCCTATAATGGGTATATTCCTACCCCATCATACGATTTCCTAGTCTCGACCTTCTATGATGGCTATATTCCCACCCCATCAAACAATGTCCCAGTTTTGATCCTCTATGATGGCCATATTCTTACCCGATCTCCCAGTATAAATCCTCTGTAAGGGGTATATTCCTACCCCATCAAACAATCTCCCAATTCTTAACCGCTATAATGGGCATATTCCTACCCCATCAAATGATCTCATAATTTTATTCCTCTGAGATATGCATATTCTAACTCCATCATACCAACCCATAGTTTCAAACCTCTATGATGTATAAATTCCTACCCCATCATATGAACTCCTAGTTTTGATCCTCTATAATGGGCATATTCCTACCCCATTATCTGATCTTCTAGTTTTTATTCTCTATGATGGGCATATTCTTACCCCATCATACGATCTCCTAGTTTTGATCCTTTGTGATGGGCTTTTTTACTACCACATTATACGATCTCTTAGTTTCGATCCTCTGTGATGGGCATATGCCTACCCTATCATAAGATCTTTAAGTTTTGATCCTTTGTTATGGGCATATTCCTACCCCATCATATGATCTTCTAGTCTTGAGCCTCTTTGATGGGCATATTCCTACACCATCATAGGATCTCCTAGCTTTAATCCTCTATGATGGGCATATTCCTTCCCCATTATATGATCTCCCATTTTTGTTCCTTTGTGGTGGGTATATTCCTACCTTATCATACGATATCCCAGTTTTGATCCTCTTTGATTGGTATATTCCGACCCCATCATACGATATCCTAGTTTTGAACCTCTTTGATGGGAATATTCCTATAGTTTCATTCGATCTTTCAGTTTTGATCATCTGTGATAGGCATATTCCTACCCCATCATTTGATATTCTATTTTTGATCATCTGTGATGGGCATATTCCTACCCCATCATTTGATATTCTAGTTTTGATCCTTTGTGATGGGTATATTCCTACCCCATCATAAAATCTCCCAGTTTTCATCCTCTATAATGGGCATATTCCCACCCCATCATATGATCTCCAAGTTTTGATCCTCTATTTTGGGCATATTCTTATCCCATTATAAAATCTCCTAGTCTCGATCCTCTATGATGGGTATATTCCTACCACATCACACTATCTCCCAATTTTGGTCCTCCATGATGGGCATATTCATACCCCATCATACGATCTCGCAATTTTAATCCTCTGAGATGGGAATATTCCTATCCCATCATATGATCTCCCAATTTTGATCCTCTATGATTGGCATATTCTTACCCCTTCATATGATCTCCCTTTTTTGTTCCTCTATGATGGGCATATTCCTGACTCATCATATCATCACCCAGATTTGATCCTCTAAGATAAGCATATTTCTACCCCCTCATAGGATCTCCTAGTTTTGATCATCTTAAATGGGCATATTCCTACCTCGTCATCCAATCTCTTAGTTTTGATCCTCTATGATGGGCATATTCCTACTCCATCAAATGATCTCTTAGTTATGATCCTCTATGATGGGCATATTCCTACCCTGTCATACGATCTTCAAGTTATTATCTTCTTTGATGTGTATATTCCTATCGCATTATATGATCTACCAATTTTGATCCCTTCGATAGGTATATTCCTATCCCATCACACGATCCCCCAGTTTCGATTATCAATGATGGGATATTCCTACCCCATCAAATAATCTCCTAGTTTTGATCCTCTGTGATGGGCATATTCCAACTCCATCAAAAGATCTTATAGTTTTGATCGTCTATGATGAGCATATGCACTACAAGAAAATGGGTCAGTAGCGACAAAAAAAATAGAGACAAAAAGAAATTGGTCGCTAAAAATATCTTTTAGCGACCAAAAATAAGTAAGGCCTCTAAAAATAAATTTGATATTAGCCACAAAAAAAATTTGGCTGCTAATTTTGTAGCTAAAAGTCAAGAGAAATTTTTTCACAAATATATACATGTCATTTTAGTGACTAATTATTCTTTCTAATTGTGTACATAATCGTACGCTTCACAGATATGTCAGGGGTACAAGAAGGGCAGCGCCCCCTGACGGGGTTCGACCTAAAATTATTGATGAAATAAATTATAATATATATTATCTAAAATTTAGTAATTACTTATTTAGATAAAACTATACACTGTTAAAAAAACCCTACCCTTCTGATCTGCCTCACGACACGAATTAGCGAATTGCTCTAGTTTTCGCAGCTACGGTTTGCCCTATCTCTTTAGCGACGACCTCCAACTTCAATCGCTAACTGCAATCGACGGACTCTAGCGGCCACGACCTCTCTCATTCGCGCGTTGATATGAGTTTCTTCCCTCACAATTCTTCGGACAATCTCGCAAACTCGCCTCCGTCGGTTTCTCCTTCTCAGGTTATCCCTAATACCGTTCTTCTTCTTTTCATTTCAAAATTTCTATGATCTTCTTTATACTATGCTTGCCTCTCATTTTATGGTATCATTCAACATTATTGGTTGTTATAGTTGCTTTTAGAGGTTTGGGTTGATTTTCAATGGCTGAGAGGAAAAGATCCAATGAATGCTTCTGTGTTGATTTTCACTCTCCACTCACTATTTTGTATTCAGTTTTTTTTTTCTTTTTTAAGGAGAAATTGCATGATTACCCTCTGCTTTTGTGGAAGTAGGATTTCTTAAACGAACTTTTGAGTGAATATGTCTTCTATGTATACCTAATGCTGAGTAGCATTTTGCCTTCTTTTTGCCATAAACATCACAAAGGTACAAAGTCTTGATAAAGTTTACTTACCATAAAACTTAGTGTAGTTACATTGATACTAACCAACCTTTTTAAGATTCTACAATCAAAATCAAAGCTGTTTTAGATGGTTGATATTATTAATATTTATCTCCTTAGATCTCTACATTTTATTCCATATAGAATGGGCCCAAAAATACATGGAAGGTATTATAATTTGCATTTGAAACTAAAAACTGAAAAAAGAGAATAGAAAAATAGAAAAATCTGTAGTTTTTTATTGCTGTTTTTTTGTACAAAGGGTATGTTTGTTTAGGCTTTTTCATAGGCTTTACATAAGGAAGATATTAAAAACCACCAAAATAATAAATGTATTAGGAATCAGATGCCCCATCTATCATTTGCTTCTAATACAGGGCTTGAGATCATATGATTTTCTTGAAAGCTGCTTTGGTTGATCTTGACACAATCTTTCATGGAGGAATCCAAAAACCACCAAATAAAAAATGTCATCTTTTCATCAAATCAGCCAAGAGAATTTTTTTTAAGGTGTTCAATACTTAAAAAATGCAAAATCTGATTACACAAAATGAGAAGCCAAAGAGGTTTTAAGGGTTGAAGATTAAACTTCTACACTTGCATTTCCAGCTCATGGGCTTGTAATTAGAATCGTCATCTTTAGCATTGGTGATCATAAATTAAAATCATTGATCTCATTTTTATCTTCTCTACTCTTCTTGAACCACTAACGAAGTCCTAAGCATTGAAGATCCCTCGCCAGACCAACAGGCGCTAAGTTTTAACAGAAATCAATAGAACGTAGACATGACATTCCAAGGGAAGCCAAGAACCGAATTTTACTAGCATCCTTTAGATAACCATCCTCTTTTAACTCTCCAGCTTCATTGAAGAAATTTATAATCCCTTGCCAAAGAACAAACTTATAGGTAGAAACAACAATGACAATATGAAGAAGTTCAAAGATAGTAGGAATCATCTACAATGACAAGACTGGTGCAGATCAAGCATGTGCAAGTGGGATACCAGAGGGTGGATGCAAGAAAAAGATCAAATGGACGATAATGAGTTGAGCGGCCTTAAAGCAGAAAGTTGATTCACTGCCTTATCCTTTCTTATACAAGGAGAGTATTTGAGATTACTGTCTTTTGATATGATCGAAACAAGTGTTTTTTGAAAAGACACTAGAAAAAGGTTTACTATTATTTAGGATAGTACTCTGCTACAATTACCTAACAAATTCATACAAAAAATGAGATTGGACTCCACTTTTTTTAGCTAGACCAATTAAACTGAGAAGATGACTACATATACTTTGGGATAGTGTTGATTGGTCGACCTAAGCAAAGTGGAGCCCAATCCCATTTTCTTGTATGAATTTATTGGGGAATGAAGCTTTACTCTATTGATAATAAATAGTCTTCTTGACTACAATTCAGCCCAAAAACAGTAATTACAATATTACATTCTAAATCTCCTTACTTTTCAAATAATAACCAAAGATTCCCAAGGATAAATTCTAAAATAGCAATTTGCATAATCAAGAAAGAGAAATAAATCGGTGTACTGACTACTAACTAAAAGAATAGTACTGATAGGGAATTAATGATCTCCATCTATAAATTAAACATATATCATTGTTATAGCCAAGTCCTTATGAATAATGCAGACATAAGATAACATATAACAACTTGAAAAAGCCTTTCAGTTAAGAAACATCATTGGAACAAGTATTCTAGTAATATAAGAACGAGTTTTTTTTCATTCAAATAAGCACCCAATGGGGATGAGTATCTATTGACAAACCAAAAGAAAAATCACCAATTCCAAAAACTGATATGTTATAAAACCATCTTAAATCAAAAGTACAAGCCCATCTCTATGAGAATTATGATAGAAGCAGAGCAGTGAAAAAATATTCCATCAGGTAATTAGGTAATTGAAAAAGTAATAAGAATGGCAATGACAAGCTAAGTTGTAGAATAAACATCCTACTGCTTCATAACCATCAAAGAAAGTAAGTAATTAGAATTGCAAAACATTTAAGCTTAGAAGCTCGGCCTAGGAAAAATGAGTGTTAATGATTTTAATTATAAAAATATCTAAAAGCTTGATGTTTGTTTTGATAGACTTTTTCCTTTCATAATTGACATTGATTCCCAAAATATTATTATATCATCCAAATTTTATATGCAATACATAGATTATCATCATTCCTAGCAATGAACTTTTAATATCTTGTTCAAACTTCATGTCTTTCCATTAACATTGAATTTTCTATTATCTTCACAAAAAAATTCAAATGAGAAATGATTTGAAGCCTATTATTTATGAATATTTACCTAAATGTAAATAATTTTTGAAAAGGGGTGTAAGATTAGTCATGCAGTAATTATTTTTTCTTCATAATTTTGTTAGGTCAAAGCAATGGATAAAAGTTGGATTAATCTCAACGATAGACGTTTGCGATAATATAAGGATGGGGTCACTGCATTTATTAAATTTGCCCATGAAAATAATCCTCAAAAGGAGAAGATTTGGTGCCCATGTCGATACTGTGCAAATGTCTTTTTTCAGACTTATAGTGTCGTAGAGAATCATTTACTAATTAATGGAATGCAAACATCATACATTGAGTGGACATGTCATGGGGAAACATCTCAAGCTTTCAGTGTTGCAAATTTAGGCAAAAGAGATGTGAATGATCTTAATAATACAAATGAAAAGGTTGATGAGATTCAAGAAATCTTAGAGGATATACATAGGGGAACTTTCATGAACTCTTCTCCCAACAATTCACCAAATGAGGAATGTGATAATATTATCAACAAAGATGAAACAGCTATATTTGATAGACTACTGAAGGATGCACAACGTGATTTATACCCTGGTTCAGATTTATCTATGTTGTCTGCTCTTGTAAAGTTACTACACATTAAAGTTCTTAATCGTTGGACAAATAAATCATTCAACATGATCCTTGAATTCATAAAATCTATCTTGCCAAAGGGTGAAACACTCCCATTTTCAGATTATGAATCAAGGAAGATTCTATCAGACCTCGGATTGGGATGTGAAAAGATTCATGCTTGTAAAAATGATTGTGCTTTATTTTGGAAAGATTATGAGGATAACGAAGAATGTCCTGAGTGCATGGAATCAAGATGGAAAGTTAATGATGGAAAAGGAAAGAAAATTCCTCATAAAATTCTACGTTATTTTCCCAATACATCTCGATTACAACGGTTATTTATGTCAAGAAAAACTGCTCAGGAAATGAGGTGGCATAAGGAAAATCAGTTTGTGGATGAAAATTTATTAAGGCATCCAGTTGATTCTAAAGTTTGGAAGGATTTTGATATTAGTTTTCCTTGGTTTGCAGAAGATTCTCGTAATGTACGCCTTGCATTAGCTTAAGATGGATTCAATCCTTTTGGTAATATGAGCACTTCTTATAGCATGTGGCCCGTCATTCTTATACCATATAATTTACCTCCTTGGAACTGTATGTCTTCTGAGTTTATGTTTATGACACTATTAATTCCTGGTCCAGTTGCTCCTGGGAAAGAAATAGACGTGTATTTAAAGCCCCTTATAGACGAATTGAATGACTTATGGGTGAATGGTATCAAAACTTATGATTCTGTAAGTAGGAGTACCTTTCAAATGCATGCTGCTCTTTTATGACTATAAATGATTTTCCAGCTTATGGTATATTGTTGGGTCATAAAGTACATGGTTACAAAGCTTGCCCAATATGTGACAGTGAAACTTCTTCACAATATTTACGAAACAAAATTTGTTACATGGGTCACAGATGTTTCTTGCCTAAAGAGCACAAATGGGGAAAAAGTAGAAAGTTTAATGGCAAGCATGAAGTTAGAGTTAGACCTCAAGTTTTATCAGGAGATGAAATATTATCAGAAATTGAATCATTAAAGGATTTGAAGTTTGGAAAGCATCCTAGCTGTAAAAAAAGAAAACGAAACCTTCATGAATCAACTTGGAACAAAAAAAGTGTATTTTTTGAGTTGCCTTATTGGAGAAGTCTCACGTTACGTCATAATCTTGATGTAATGCACATTGAAAAGAATATTTGTGACAACATTCTTGGGACCTTATTAAATATAGAAGGAAAGACAAAAGATACAGAGAAAGCTCGTTTGGATCTACAAGATATGGGCATAAGGCATGAGCTATATTTGCAAAAACAAGGTGAGAAGTATCTTAAACCTCCAGCCTCTTACACACTATCTCCAAAAGAGATAGAAGGGTTTCTCAACTTTGTTAGATCAGTAAAGTTTCCAGACAGTTATGCAGCAAATATATCTAGATCAGTACATATTCGAAATGGTAAGCTTATGGGATTAAAAAGCCATGATTGTCATGTGCTGTTACAACGAATCCTTCCTTTATGATTGCGTGGATATTTAAATAAGGATGTGCATAATGCTTTAAGTGATTTGTCAAGATTTTTTAGGATATTATGTGCTAAGACATTGAGATTGGATGTGTTGGAGAAATTAGAAGATATGATCATCAATACAATTTGTCGGTTTGAAATGATATTTCCACCTGCTTTCTTTGACATAATGGTTCACTTGGCTGTTCATTTGCCGCGTGAGGCTATGCTTGCTGGACCTGTTCAGTATAGGTGGAAATATCCAATTGAAAGGTTACTTCTTATGCTAGTAATGTTTACTTTATATATATATTTTTTATTTATTATTTGCATAAATTTTGATTAAGATTTGTTTATGTACTAGAAATCTAAGTGTTCATAGAGGGAATGTTAGGAACAAAGCTCGCCCTGAAGGATCAATTGCAGAAGCTTATGTTGTTAATGAGGCATTAATATTTCGTTCTAGATACCTCCGCGGCATGAAGAGTAAAAATAATCAAGATGAAGAATATAATGATGATGTTCATTTGCATGAAAATCAACTTCAGTTTTCTCTAGAAGAATACATCCTTTTGGTCAACCACTCTTCACTACATTATCTTGGAGTGAGTACAATTTAGTTCGATGGTATGTTCTTAACAATTGTGAAGAGTTAAAGCCATACCTTAGGTATGTAATTAACTAAAATGTTGATAATATTAAATTTATTTATAAATAATGTATTACTCTGCAATTAAATTCTATAAAATTATGTGCCAGTGAACATGAGAATGAGTTACGAAAAGAAGATTCATTTATTCAAGATGTGACAACAAAGCAAAGAGAACAGTTTCCATTATGGTTTGAACAAAGAGTGAGATACTCAATTTCTTAATTTTGTTTACTATTTATATTTATAATTTTTGTTTTCTAAAGTTTACAATTTCACAAAATTTGATTCTTTTCTTGATTCTAGATGAAGAGCTTGAATCTTCATAATTCATTGGAAGGTAACAAAGAGCTTTATTCTTTAGCAATGGGTCCAGATATTCGTGTTAATGTATATTCGGGGTGCATTGTTAATGGAGTTAAGTTTCTAGTCAACCAACGTGACCTTCGGAGGGTAACCCAGAATAGTGGTGTATCAGTTCAGGGTTCTCATAAAGATGAAAGTATTGATTTCTACGGGGTATTAACTGATGTTGTTGATTTGAGCTATATTGATGGAAATCATGTAGTATTGTTCAAGTGCAAATGGTTTGATCTTGAGCATAAAAAGCCCATTGTAATTGATGATGATTTCACATCTATAAATATAAGTAAAACTTGGTATGATAATGATCCCAATGTATTAGCAGGTCAAGTTACTCAAGTATTCTATGTTCAAGATACAAAGTTAAGAGGTGATTGGCATGTTATTCAGAAAGTGCAGCATAGGCATTTATTTGATCCCACTCTCATGAATTACTTGAATGAATATCAACTTAACACTGATCAACTAACTGAAAATATAACATATCAAGACGATGAGCAAAATGATATAAACTTCCAAGATGATTTTGGTGAGATTGGTCCCTTACATAGAGAAGATGTAGAGCCACAAATTTTGGATTCTGTACAAAATGTGCATGTACAACCAACTCAGACTGCTGATTTTATATATGATGAAGATGAAGAAGAGGAACATGATGCAACATTAGCTGAATATTATAGTGAAGATGATGTTGATGTACATATCAACATTGATAGTGATGAAGACTAGGTGTTCTTTATAACTTATTTGTTTCATATATGATAATAACTTGATATATTTGCTTTTCAATAATATTTTTTGTTGTTTAATTTTGTAGTTTATTAAGTCATGGCTCCAGGAAAACGGATAAGCTCTCGAATAATTGCTAATTACTCACATTTATTTGCACCATCAACTAGTAATAATGTGCAGCCTACATTAAAAAATGATGCTTCGCATGTAGTTTCTACTGCTAATAATGGTAAGTTGTTATTTTTTTAACTTATTAGGTTAAATTATTTTTAATGTTTTTTTTCTTACATGCTTAAACACTATCCTTTGATAAATATAATTTCTTTTGTATATTAGAAGCTCTTATTATTAATTGTTTGCATGTATCAATTGAAGGAGCTTTGTCTGCAAGAGAAGCATCGCCAATAGTTGATAGACCTCATCCATCAGTACCGGAGAATGAGGCAACTATCATTGGTATTATTACTTATGGCTTTTTCATATTTAATAATTATGATAAATATAAATTACTTTCTTATTTAATATTGAAAATAATGTTACTTTTTTTTTCCCAGATTCAAGTTAAAAAAAAAAAAGGGGTCCAAATAGAGGTGTGGCATTAGAGGACCATTATAGGACAAAAGGTAAGGCATCAATATTAATTCCAGATGGCTTGAATAGGCCAGTTGGAGAGCATCATTCAAAGTTGTCTAGAGAGGCGGGTGTCATAATTAGAAACTTTGCACCCATGCAAGTTTAAAGATGGGATCAAGTTAGTGATGCCGATAAAGAAATACTTTTAAAAAAATTGATGGTAAGAACTTTAATGATGATTTTAGTTATTTGATGGTAAGAACTTTAATTATGATTTCTATCTCAAGCCTTAACCAAAATGCTTGAATTTTCATATTCAATTCTAGCAACAACACATCAATGCATAAGATTACCTAACTATGTTGGTTGTCAGAGAGGCAGGGAGGTTGAAACATCTATAAACTTACCCTTGTTTAACATTTTAGAGAACAACAGCCAATGCTATCTTGTGAATGAGTGCTTTTGGGTGCTTTATTGGGAATTATAGAAATGTAACTTAGATTCTGATTGTATTCTACTTATTTACTGAAAACGATTTTCTTTAAAACAACAACCATTACCTCTAGCAAAGCCCTAGTAAATCACATTCTAATTACGATTTAAGCATGTTCAGAATTGTGTTGTGACTCGTTCATTTTTTAATCTATCTTATTTTTGTTTAGTATTATAATAAGTGAACACTGCCTTCTGTGAACTTGGTACATTGCTTATAATATAACTTCGGTTGATCAGTTTCAGACTGCTGAGTGATAACAGTGAATCATATTGGTGTCCACTTATTTTTTTGCTTCTTTTTAAGTTAGATTATAGTGGCTTAGTATCTTCTTTTATTGTTACAATAATCAAATTAAGATTGGATAATAGCTTTGGATTTACTGATTCTGCATCCAAATCTTTAAATTCTACCTTATCTTGCATAACACCAACCTAACACAGTAATTTATTACGATCACGTAAGATATTTGGAATCAACCTTCATACTTTTGTTTTTAGGCTCAGTTTACTTTTTTGATAATGTTGATCCAGGTGGTTCTAGGGTGTATCCAATACAAATATAGAGTGCCCAAACACTTGAGAGGAATGCTATAGATAAATCTACTTTTGGGATATGCTTGGGTGACAGTATAATAAGGAGTTTTAATTTAGAATTCTTAATGAGAGATGATTTTTGAGGTATTTAATAACAAGCATTATCTCCCCCGAATAATGTTTTGAGATATTACTATTTTTTATAATTGATCAAGCAACCTCAAGAAAGTGTCAGTTTTACTTTTATGCAATTTCATTTTGTTGAAAAATATAGATACAAGAACTTTGGTAAATGATTTCTTGTTGAAGGAGATATTCTCCATGAATGAAATAAAAATATTCTTTCCCATTATTAGTCTTATAGACTTGAATTTGATTTTTGAAATGGGTTTCTATAAAAGGATGATTTTTTTAAAAATGGCATTGGTTTAAGATTTATCTTTTATTGCAAAGACTGAAGCGGTTCTAATGTGGATCATCAGTGAAGGGATATAAATCATGTAGCACCTAAGATATTGTTCACATGGGATGGCCCTCAAATGTTATAATGGATGATTGCACATAGTTTTTATGTCACCAGTCATTGCACTAAAACTACTTAGCTGAGAAGACATCATTTCTTGCAATATTTGCTGTACAGAACTGTGCGTGTCAGTAGGATCAGATTTAAGAGGTTGAGTTTGCGGCTGTATTGCAGGCATATTTGCTAGTGCGAAGACACAATTCATGCGAGAGATATGGGCAGATGGAGCTATAATGTTATTGGAAGTAGGAGTTAGAGAGAATGGAGATGATGGATTGGGTTGGGACCATGGTATTGAGTTGGAAGAGCTGGCTGATGGGATCTGGTCATGATTCCCACTGCCAAATACACCGTTCAAGCTATTCATCTGATTTTCTTGCCTCATGTTCATTGAATTCTGATGGAGAAAGGCTTACCATACGAGTTCCAGATGTTGAGGCCAATGATGGAGCATTATGAGAATTGTTTATAAGTCCAGTTCCATGTGAACTCTGCTCGTTCTGACTTGAGTTTTGCATCACATTTTGTTGAGTATCTTGTTGAAGAGTTTGTTGAGAATGTAAGCCAGGTGATAAGGAACTTCTTTTAGGGAACTTCATCAAGCTGTCTGTAAAACAAAAGGTATAGTTAATTGTTCATAAAAATTAGTAAAAAATAATCTAAAAAAATAAAATGTATATAGATTAATTAGTTAATCATAAAAAATAGGTACCAGAATGCAATAACATTTCTATCAAACATGAACAATTAAAAACCCATCACTTCCACGGAAACTAAGGTTCAGTGCAGATAAAAGCCCGACTCCAAACCTTTTTTCATAGGAATAACACCTGCGCTTTCCATGAGCTATTCCCAATATATTAAACAACTTTGATTTCTTTTCATGATTGAACAGTTGATGAAGGAAAACAGTGATGAAACTAAGGGGCTAATTAGGTCGAATACCCGATACATATTTGGGAATATTATAATTAACTCATTAAAGCTATGTGCATCTCTTCTCACCTCCCAAAGTCATCTTTGCTTTTCATCGACTTAAAGTGCTTATGATTGTGATTTTACTACACAAAGTTCTTTAAAATTCTCCTTTTTTTTTAAATTTCCAGTTAAAATTTTCAATATAAAGTGCCAAAAGTTTTAATGATTTGAAGTTCTTAAACCTTCTTCAATCACCACAAATTCTTAATTAGCTAAACTACTTGAAAATTTAAATGGCTTTTCACCAATTTATTGTAGAGTAGAACTATGACAGTTTATGTTCGTTAACAGCTCATATTTAAATGACTTTTACCTAGATAGATAATTGCTACTTTTTTTTAATTATTAGTCTGATATAGAATGTTTATCTCAAATATTTATACAAAATTGAATTCACAACTATGGTGTTTGATTTTTTTTTAATGATAGACATCATGAATCTCTGCCAAGCTTTATTTGGTTCTTGTGGAAAAATATTTTTTCTAGTTTAAATCATGCATCAATGCCTCTTGCCATTCAATATTTAAATTTATAGTTTGTCTAAAATATATGGAAGAAATGCTTGTTCAATTCTTTTCTTTATTTTTTTAATATGATTGCATGCAAAAATATTTGTAGGTAAAGATTAATATATCCATTGAAGAATCGCATGTAAAGGATTGTGTGATGCACACGATGAGCAGAAGATTTTCTGATTTTCGCTCAAAGGCCTATATATATTATAAAAAGCTTGGAGGTGGAGTGTTAGCAAGAAAGAAACCTTACAAAGAGCTTATTGAGAGACCAGATGATTGGATTTGGTTGTGCAATTTTTTTGACTCAGAAAAATTTAAGGTATGGCTTTAATTTGAAAGAAAATATTAGTTTGCTAATTTACTTATATTCTCATTAGCGACAAATGAAACTTCTTATCATGTAATGAATATGTGGGAAAAAAGAGTATTTAATGCTATGAGCAAAAAGAGATGGACATATACATGAAAGACATTAATATTTTTTAATACAGAAAAAATCGGAATCAAACTCTCGGAATCATTCGATGTTGAAGTTTGTTCACCGAATGGGCACAAAATCCCTTGTAGCACATATGTATGATCAAGTATTTATAATTTTAAAATTGTTTAAATTTAAAAAAACTATTAATTTGTGAGACATATTTTGTTATGGTGTAGCAATTAAGTAGAATCGAATTATACAAGGAGGAGTTTACAGATAAAGAAAATAAATGGGTTTCTGAAGATTGCCAGGCAAAATATGTTAGTATAAATTAAACTTATTATAATTTCTTTATTAGTAATATTTCATCATTTGTGTGTTGATTTTCTTTAAAACATATAGGATAAGATGATGGAAAATCGTCAGAAAATTATTGACGAGGGAGGAATAGTTGATGAGGAAATAATTTATGCTGAAGTTCTTGGTGAAACATCTTCATATATTCGTGGCCTTGGTTATGGGCCAAAGCCAATGAAGAAAATTAAATTTGTTAGATCAAATGCATCGTCCGAGAGAGAGGTTGTGCTTGAAACAAGTTTGAAAATTATACAAGAGAAATATGAGGAGCAAAGTAAAATCATTAAATGCCAACAGAAAACTATAGATTGGTTAAAAATGGTAGCAGAAAAATTGGGCATGCAGCCACCTAATGATGATGGTGAGTATTTAGTACAAGCACAGTAATGTATATTAAATCATATAAAAAAATTGTTAACTAATATTCTAAATTTCTTTTCGTAGGGGCAGACTTGTCAAATGAAGAAAATGGTGATTAGAGTCCGATTTATTTCTGTGGTTTCATACTTTATTGTTCTAAATATCTTTTAATTGGTCTTTGCAAAATTTGTTATCTAGTAATGTACCTTGCAAGTTTGAACTGTTAGTTTCAATATTTACTGCTAAGTTATGGATTGCAAACATCAATTTATTGCATTTTCCTTGCATTTTCAATATGTATTTCCTTGTTAGAAGGCGTAATTGCTTCGTTATTCACTTTTGTGTGGTTTGTTATTGTGATGTGAATCTATCTTTCCAAATTTTGTGATTGAGAAGGGATGGTTTGTTGTTTCTTTCCTAAAGTCAAGAAAGGAATCATGATGAATTTTCTCTGATAGAAAATTTGCAGCGTACCTCTTAAGTTTTCTTTTAAAAAAAAAAGTTATAATTTCTTCTCCATATTTTGAGTTTCAAAGTGAAAGTCTTATGATTAGTCTCTTTTAAAGTATGAGAATGAAATATGGTGTTTGATCTCCTTTGATTGGAGACAAAATGCATGAGTACCATTCTTTGGCATGAAAAGGAAGTGAACATGGAAGCTAATGTAGCTGTTATTTTTGGAAAGATTTGTGAATTTTCAAAATCTTGAATTGCTGAACTAGAAGAAGAATTGCCAAAGTTTATTCAGGATCTGATTGCAATGGAGACCAAGGTTGAAGAAACTTTGATAGAACTTGGTACATAATAGTATTTTTGTGTTGCATTTTTTTTTTTCTTCTTCCAAATCTCCTGTAATTTATTTTCTACTTGGGATTTTTCTTAGCTGCTGCATTCTGCTTTTTTTGTTCAGGTAGGAAAGAGATCATTGCAGGTTTCAAAGAACTTGTATCTTCACTTCCTAAGGAGATGGTAGCCATGCAAAGTGAGTTGGAAAAATTAGAAGATTCTTCTAAAATTTATTGCTTGCGAGCTCAAGTGCAGTCTTTATCTGCATTATTGCAACGGGAGGTAATGCTTCCTGATAGAATGCAACATTATTTGGTTGACAAGTTGGAATCTATGTTTGATAAATCTGATGGCCAGCTTCACGAGATAAAAAATCTTCATTTGGTGGTATAATCCCTCTTTTACATGTATTTTTCCTTAAATGCTTACTAGATCTCGACAGCTTGCTTTATTGCCCATCTAGTCAAAGAGGTGTGTGCCAAAAAGAACTAAGCACTAATATGAGATTAATTATCTTCATTTCCTTATAGCTGGTTGCTGTCACCTTATAACTAACTATTTATGAGATATGCCCTAAATAGTTTTGCTTTTTTTACTTTGTAATATGCTTATTTTGAACTGTTCAGGTATATTGAAAAAGGATTAGTCAAGTCAGCCATTTCAATCTCCTGATCATATGTGATTTAATCTAATTTCTCTACATTCTTTATAGATTTTAAGGCAAACCATTCAAGAGGAAATAATTTATTTCTACCTGCCAATGTACAGATTGTTGACGCAATAACAGAGATTTAAGAGCGCCGAGATGCTGTGATCGATCTTGAAAAGAAACTTATTGATCTGCAACTAGTAAGCTTATCGATCTTATTTTATTTTGGTTTCGTAAATTATACTATAAAATCATTAACTGGTTTTATAGATTTAGTTGGTTTTGTTCCACGACGAGCTGCATTACTAAGGCATTGTGTGCATGCTATAACACAGTAGATTTAGATTGGTTCCATTTGTGGTAATTTAACCTGCTTTACAACATTGCAGGATTAAACAAGTTTTGTATTTTCTTCTCATAGTGGTGCAATATATGGTCAATCCAGTAGAAAGAAGTTCTTAGAGAGACCCAACCTCAGCGATGCGATCAGTAGAATAAGGGAATAGGTCGATTCTTAAACAGTTGTTTTTGTATGAATCTTTAGTATAAAAGATATGTTTTGTGTTATATCCTTTGTTTCATTTTGCATTGTTTACTTGTGAGTCAAGATGTCTTGCTGTTTATGTAATGATATTACCTGGGAAAATATATGGTAGCTGAGGGAATATTATATTTTTGCTGATTGAAAGTGGACTAATGTGCTTTATTTTCCATTTGGCTCTGATAAAATTTAAGGTTTATTTGCCTTTGATTTTGAAATAAGTAGAAAAGAAGGAGAAAGGATGGTGGAATACTTCATTGCATTGCAATAGCCGAAAACAAGCCCTATGAATAGAGGTTTACAAAGGTGTAAAACATGAAAGAAATGAGCATATCCTTGTAACAATTGAAATCTAAATATTGCACAAGGTTTAACAAAAATAAAAATCTACTAAATATAATTGCTAGAATCCCTAGAAATCAGCCACCCAATCGCACTTGATCAAGAGGCTTTCATACATCCTAAAACCACTGGGTGGAAAGACATGAATGATCTTTGGAATTCCTATTAAAGGATGGGTCGCCTGCTTCCTTATTTTTGCCTAGTTAGTCTACCAAGTTGAAGTTCTTTGCATTCGAAATGTGTATTGATGAATATGGAGCTGGATCCCACACTGCAGCAGTACAAGATATTGATTGGCATTAGCATGATTATAGATTGATGTTGTCTTTTACCTTTGATAGAGTTGATATTAGGGAAAAAATAATAATTGTGTAATTTTATATTTATTTACATAAAAGTTAATAACATATTTTTATGTTAACTAGATGTTATCATTTGTAACATTAAGATTTTATGATTAATGATTTCTGAGATTATATTTTTTATGTTAATTGATGGATGTATTTGTAGCATATGAATGAATATAGTTTTCATTTTCTCCTAGCAAATTCTTTGCAATGATACTGATGAATGAATATAATTTTTTGGATTCTATGCTTTTTATTATTGTTACCTCAAGCTAATAAAATGTGTTATTTTCTATTATGAAATTTATGTAACTAATTGTAATATAAATGAGTGATGGATTGATCTTAATTGTTATAGCCAAGGCATAATAATTAGATAATAATTTTTTTTACTAAATATCACAAATTTTATATCCATAAATATATATCAACATTTAATGAAAATAAAGGGGTATGAGATTTATTTGATTGAACATTTTGCGACTAATTCTTATTTTGGTCGCTATAGGAAAAATGTAATAAATAAAATTAATTACTAAAATGACTAAATAGCATCCAAATAATGTTCATTAGCGTCCAAAAAAATGGTCACTAATATGTCTAATTTTAGCGACCAATACTAATTAGTGGTCGCTAATTTAGCAACCAAAAAAAAATTTTGGCCGCTAAAAGCCTCAGCGACGAGGCTACTGCGACAAATCGGCGACCCAAGTATTTTTTGTCGCTATTGGAATTAGCGGCCAAATTAATATTTTTAGCGACCAATTTTGTTGGTCGCTAATTACCTATTTTCTTGTAGCATATGATCTCCTATTTTTGATCCTCTGTGATGGGTATGTTCCTACACCATCATATGATCTCCTAGTTTCAATCTTCTATGATGGGCACATTCCTACCTCATTATATAATCTCCAATTTTTGTTCCTCTATGGTGGGCATATTTCTACCCTATCATACTATCTCCCCGATTTGATTCTCTAGGATTGGTATATTCCTACCCCATCACAAGATCTCCTAGTTTCGATCCTTTATGATGGGAATATTCCTACCCCTTCATATGATCTTCTAATTTTGATCCTCCATAATGGGCATATTCTGACCCCATCATATGATATTCCAGTTTTGATCCTTTTTGATGGGCATATTTCTACGCCATCATATGTTCTCCCAATTTTGATAATCTGTGATGGTTATATTCCCACCCCATCATATGATCTCCTAGTTTTGATCCTCTCTGATGGGCATATTCCTACCCCATCAAATGATCTCCCAATCTCAATCCTTTATGACGAGTATATTCCTACTCCATTATATGATTATCTAATTTTGATTATATGTGATGGGCATATTCCTACCCCATAATATGATCTTCCAGTTTCAGTTATCTATGATGGGTATATTCCTACCCCATCATATGATTTCCAGGTTTCGATCACCTATGATTGGCATATCCATACCCCATCATATAATCTCCCATTATTATTCCTCTATAATGGGCATATTCCCACCCTATCATACAATTTCCCAATTTTGATCCTCTGTGATGGGCATATTCCTAGCCCGTTATATGAACTTCCAGTCTTGATCCACTATAATGGGCATATTCTTAGCCCATCAAATGATCTAATTTTGTTCCTCTTTGATGGGCATATTCTTGCCCCATCATACGATCTCCTAGTTTTTATCCTCTATGATGGGCATATTCTTGCTCCATCATATGATCTTATAGTTCTAATTCTCTGTGATGGGAATATTCCTCCCCCATACTATGATCTCCCAATTTTGACACTCTGTGATGGCATATTCTAACCCCATCATTTGATCTACCAATTTTCATCCTTTGTGCTGGTAAAATTCCTACCCCATTATACGATCGCCTCATTTTTTTTATCTTTGACGGGCATATACCAACCCCATCATACGATCTCCTAGTTTCTATCCTCTTTGATTAATAAATTCCAATTCCAACAAATGATCTCCCAATTTTGATCCTCTATGATGGGTATATCTCTACCCCATCATATGATCTTCTAGTCTTGATCCTCTATGATGGGCATATTTCTACCCCATCATATGATCTCCCAATTTTGATCCTCTATAATGAGCATATTCCTACCCCATCATATGATCTCCTAGTTTTGATCCTGTATGAAGGGCATATTCCTACCCCATCATATGATCTCCTAATTTTGATCCTCTGTGATTGGCATATTCCTATGCCGACATATAATGTCCAATTTTTAATCATCTATGATGGGCATATTTCGGCCTCCTTATATGATCTCCTAGTTTTGATCCTTTGTGTTGTATATATTCCTACCCCATCATACAATCTCCCAGTTTGGATCCTCTGTGATAGGCATATTCCTACCCCATCATATGGTCTTCGAATCTTGGTCCTCTATGATCGGCATATTCCTACCACATCACATAATCTTCCAATTTTGATCATCTGTAATGGGCATATTCCTACCATATCTTATGATCTTCAAGTTTTAATCCTCTATGATTGGCATATTCCTTCCCCATCTTATGATCTTCCAATTTTGAGCCTCTATGATGGGTATATTACTACCCCATCGTAAGAACTCCTAATTTTGATAATTTGTATTGGGCATATTCCCACTCCATCATACGATTTCCCAATTTTGATTATCTATGATGGGCATATTCCTGCCCCATCATACATCCTCCTAGTTTAAATCCCCTGTGATGGTTATATTCCTACCCCATCAAACAATCTCCTAGTTTCGATCCCCTATGATTGGTATATCCCTACCCCATCATACGATCTCCCACTTTTATTCCTCTATGATGGGCATATTCCTATCTAATCATACGATCTCCCAATTTTGATCCTTTATGATAGGCATACTCCTACCCCGTCATATGATCTTCCAGTCTTGATCGACTTTGATGGGCATATTCCTAGCCCATCAAAAGATCTCACAGTTTTGATCCTCTTTAATGGGCATATTTCTACCCCATCATAAAATCTCCTAGATTCAATCCCCTGTGATGGGCATATTCCTTCCCCATGATCTGATCTCCTAGTTTCGATCCTCTGTGAGGGGCATACTGCTACACCTTACTACGATCTCCTAGTTTCGATCATCTGTGATTGGCATATTCAAATCCCATCATATGATCTTCCAATTTTAATCCTCTGTGATTGGCATATTCTACCCCATCATACGATCTCCTAGTTTTATTCCTCTCTGATGGGCAAATTCTAGCCCACCAAATGGTACCCTAGTTTTGATCATCTTTTATGGGTATATTCCAACACCATCATACGATCGCCCAATATCGATCTTCTATGATGGGAAAATTCCTTCCCCATCATATGATCATCTAGTCTTGATCCCCTATGAGGGGCATATTCCTACCCCATCACATGGTCTCCTAATTTTGATCCTCTCTAATCAGCATATTCCTACCCCATCACACAATCTCCTACTTTTGATCCTTTATGATGGGCATATTCCTACCCCATCATATGAACTCTCAATTTTGATCCTCTATGATGGGCATATTCCTACTCCATCATACGATCTACCATTTTTGTTCCTCTAAGATGGACATATTTTTGCAAAATCATAAGATTTTCCAGTTTTGATCCTTTGTAATCGGTGCATTCCCACCCCATCATATAATCTCCCAGTTTCGATCCTCTGTGATAGACTTATTCCTACCCCATCCAATGATATTCCAGTCTTGATCCTCTATAATGGGCGTATTCTACCCCATCAAATGATCTCCCAATTTTGATCCTCTTTGATGGGCATATTACTACCCCATCATTTAATCTTCTCGTATTGATCCTCTTAAATTTGTATATTCCTACCCCATCATATGATCTCCTCATTTTGATCATCTATGATGGGCATATTCCTACACCATCATATGATCTCGTAGTTTTGATCCTCTGTGATGGGAATATTCCTACCCCATCATACGATCTTCTAGTTTCGATCCTCTTTGATGGCTATATTCCTACCCCATCATATAATCTCCCAAATTCGATCCTCTCTGATATGAATATTCCTACTCCATCATATGATCTTTCAGTTTTGATCCTCTATGATGGGCATATTCCTTCCCCATCATTTGATCTCCCATTTTTTTCCTTTGTGGTGGGTATATTCTCACCCTATCATACGATCTCCCAATTTTGATCGTCTATGATGGCTATATTCCTACACCATCATTCGATCTCCTAGTTTTGATCCTCTTTGATGTGAATATTCCTACCCAATCATACGACCTTCCAGTTTCAATCCTCTATGATGGGCATATTTCTTCCCCATCATCCGATCATCTAGTTTTGATCCTCTGTGATGAGCATATTCCGACCCCATTATAAGATCTCTCAATTTTGATCCTGTATGATGGGCATATTTCTACCCTATCATTTGATCTCCTAATTTTGATCCTCTGTGATGGGCATATTCATATCCCATCATACGATCCCCCAGTCTTGATCCCCTATGATGGGTATATACCTACCCCATCATAAGATCTCCCAATTTTGATTCTCTATATTGGGCTTATTCCTACCCCAACATACAATCTCCAAGTTTCAATTCTCTGTGATGAGTCTATTCCTACCCCATATCTCCCCATTTTGATCCTTCGTGATGGGCATATTCCTACCACATCATATGATCTCTTAGTTTTGTTCCTCTATGATAGGCATATTCCTACCCATAAAATGATCTCCTAGTTTTGATCCTCTATAACGGGTATATTCCTACACCATCATATGATCTCCCAGTATCGATTCTTTATTATGGGTATATTCCTACCCCATCATAACATCTCTTAGTTTTGAGCCTCTGTGGTGGGCATATTCAGACCCCATCATACGATCACCCAGTTTTAATCCTCTGTGATGGGTATATTCTTACCTATTTATACGATCTCCAAGTTTCGATCATTGATGATTGGTATATTCTTACTCCATCATATGATCTCTTAGTTTCGATCCTTTGTGATGGGCATATTCATACCCTATCATACGATCTTTAAGTTTTGATCCTCTATTATGGGTATAGTCCTACCCCATCATATGATCTTCCAACCTTGATCCTCTTTGATGGTCATATTCCTACCCCATCACATGATTTCCTAGTTTTGATCCTCTATAATGGGCAAATTCCTACGCCATCATAGCATTTCCTAGCTTTGATCATCTATGATGGGCATATTCCTACCCCGTCATATGATCTCTTAGTTTTGATCATTAATAATGGGCATATTTCTACCCCATTATATGATCTCCCATTTTGTTCCTCTATAGTGGGCATATTCCTAACCTATCGTATGATATCCCAGTTTCGATCATCTGTGATTGGTATATTCCCACCCCATCATAGGATCTCCTAGATTCGATCCACTTAGATGGGAATATTCGCACCCCTTCATTCGATCTTCAAGTTTTGATCCTCTATGATGTGCTTGTTCCTACCCCATGAGACGATCTTCTAGTTTTGAATATCTGGGATGGGCATATTCCTACCGCATCATAAGATCTCCCAATTTTGATCCTTCGTGATGGGCATATTCCCACCCCATCATATGATCTCCTAGTTTTTATCCTCTGGGTTCGGCATCTTCCTACCCTATCATACGATATCCTAGTCTTGATCCTCTATGATGGGTATATTCCTACCCCATCATACGATCTCCCAATTTTGGTCCTCCATGATGGACATATTTTTGCCCCATCTTATGATCTCTCAGTTTTAATCCTCTATGTAGAATTTTCCTACCCCATCATATGATCTCCCAATTTTGATCCTCTATAATGGGCATACTCCTACCCCATCATATGATCTCCCATTTTTATTCATCTATGATGGGCATATGCCTGCCTCATCATACGATCTCTTAGTTTTGAACCTCTATGAAGGGTTTATTCCTACACCATCATACGACCTCTTACTTTATATCCCTTATAATAGGCATATTCCTACCCCATCATACGAACTTCTAGTCTTGATCCTCTGTGATGGGCATATTCCTACCCCATTACATGATCTCCTAATTTTGATTCTCTGTAATGGGCATATTCCTACCCCGTAATTTGATCTCCTAATTTTAGTCCTTTGTGATGGGCATATTCCTTCCCCATGATATGATCTCCTAGTTTCGATCCCCTATGATGGGCATATTGCTACCCCTTACTACGATCTCCCAGTTTCGATCATCTGTGATTGGCATATTCCAATCCCATCATATGATCTTCCAGTTTTAATCCTCTGTGATTTGTATATTCCTACCCCATCATATGATCTCCTAGTTTTATTCCTCTCTGATGGGCAAATTCCTACCCACCAAATGGTATCCTAGTTTTGATCATGTTTTTTGGGTATATTCCTTCACTTCATATGATTGCCCAATTTAGATCTTCTATGATGGGAAAATTCATTCCCCATCATATGATCTTCTAGCCTTGATCCCCTATGAGTGGCATATTCCGACCCCATCACATGGTCTCCTAATTTTGATCCTCTCTAATCGGCATATTCCTACCCCATCACACAATCTCCTAGTTTTGATCCTTTATGATGGTCATATTCCTACTCAATTATACGATCTTCAGGTCTTGATCCTCTGTGATGGGCATATTCCTATCCCATCGTATAATCTCCTAATTTTGATCCTCTATGATGGGCATATTGTTACCCAATTATAAAATCTCCCATTTTTGTTTTCTGTAGTGGGCATATTCCTACCATATCATACGATCTCCTAGTTTTGATCCTCAAGGATGGGCATATTCCTACCCCATTATATGATCTTTAGGTCTTGATCCGCTTTGATGGGCATATTCCTACCTCATCACACGATCTCTAGTTTTGATCCTCTGTGATGGGCATATTCCTACCCCGTCATATAATTTCCTAGTTTTGATCCTCTATGATGGGCATATTCCTACTCCATCAAACGATCTCTTTGTTTTGATCCTCTATGATTGGCATATGCCTATCCCATCATAAGATCTCCTAGTTTTGACCATCTTTGATGGGCATGTTCCAACCCAATTATATGATCTCCTAGTTTGTATCCTCTATGATGGGCATATTTCTACCCAATTATACGATCTCCCATTTTTGTTTTTCTGTGGTGGGTATATTCCTACCTTATCATACAATCTCCCAGTTTTGATCCTCTGTGATGGGTATTTTCCTACCCCATCATATGATCTCCTAATTTTGATCCTCTATGATGGGAATATTCCTACCCCTTCCTAGGTTCTACCAGTTTTGATCCTCTTTGATGGGCATAATCCTACCCCATCATAAGATCTCACAATTTTGAAAATCTTTGATGGGCATATTTGTTGCAATCCAAGATCTCGAGCACTTGATTTTGATGATGACAAATAATATTTACTGAATTAATATGTTTTCCTAAAAAATTATAAATGCTTATTCTTGTCTGTGAGCACTAACATTTCAGGTAAGTTACAAATAGTTTAAGACTACTGAAGACTCAAGACTGGGTAGAATACGATGTACAAGATCTTGTATTTTTATTTTCTTTCATTTTTCTTTTCTTGAGTCTGCCACAAAAGCATGTATGTAAAAGGAGTGACCATGCACACACAGACAGGGGAATTTTTTTTTTCAAAAAAGAATTTTTTCTTAAACATATCGTACTATACGAGTTTCACTCATACTGTACGAGTTTCACTCATACTATACGATAGGTCATTAATACTCAGGCTAACGGGATAAATTCTGAAAGATTACTTTTGTGAACTAATTATACTATACGATGGTTATCATACTGTACGATTTGTTTCTATTCTAAAACCCTAGCCGCCAGAATAACTTTGGTAAGATTTTGATTTTGATTGTCATAACTAATCATAGTGTACGATATATATCGTACAGTACGATAATTTCAAAACTTACCAAAATTATCTCCCGTAATCAAGAATTTAAATATTGGTTTCTTAATTAATTGCATTCGTACTGTATGATATGAATCGTACTGTACGATGGACAGAGATGATGTTAGTCGTCTCATAAATCATACTAGGCAAAACCATGGTTTTTTTGTACTATTCGTCTCGAACGATATTTATATCGTACTGGATGATAACCTGAAAATGAACTATTAGTACTGTATGAAGGGTAAAATGCGGGATGATGGTGAGAGACGAATTTGTTCGTCCCAAGGATCGTCTTGTACGAACAGTTGAAAAATACATTATCGTCCTGTATGATCTTTGGATCGTATAGTACGATATTCATAAAATCTGTGAACTGTTCGTCTGCTCCCGTACTGGACGAAGCTATTTTTGAACTATTCGTACAGTATGATATTATATCATACTATACGAATAGAAACATCAAATTGGAATTTTTAGGGTTTTCTAAAGCCTAATTTAAAAGGAATTTTTATTATTCAATGAAAAGGGGTTGAGGCCGTGCTTGGCAGAGGAAGGAACTCTTGAGAGGGAGCTTTTGGAGAGATCCAAGGTTTGTCAGAGGAAGGACAAAGTGAGCTTGAGCGTGAGGGAGAAGGAATGTGTGGGGATCACATGGTTGCTCTAAGCTAGCTGCATGCTTGCTCCTCCTGTGGCCTTACTGAGTCTTAGGAAGGTTTTTTAGGAAGAGAGGCTTCAATGTCAACGTCCTCAAGGTACTCTGCCGTCTCCAGGAGGGAGAAAAAGGAGAAGGTCCGCTGTCATCATCGGGAGGGTGACATAGCATCTGGTATTCCGCCACATCGGGGAGGTGAAAGTGAGTCTTGTAAAGGCTTCTCCGCCTTACTGTGGGAGCAAAATGAGAGTCAACTTTTAGTAGTGCAATACTCGAAGTGGAGGACTCTGGGGAGTGGACGTAGGTCAAGTGACCGAACCACTATAACAAATTTTTGGTGTGCTTTTTCTATTTTTTATCGCACTTTACTTTTCACGCATATTACTTGTTATAACTGCTTGGTGAAAAATTTGATTTTTGTTTTGTATTGTGAGATCTAAAATTGTGCTACCAATATCGTAGTTGTGAACGAAACATTAGCTTCCGCATTTTTAAGTTTTTATTTTCAAAATCTAGGAAAAAATTAGAACTCCTATTTAGAATTAATTTTTAAAATACCAATTCACCCCCCTCTTGGCACATCTCGTAGTTTCAAGTGGTATCAATGCGGGGTTTCAAAATTGTGTTTTAGAAAACCTCGAAACATAAGATCCATGGTACATTTTGGTAGCCATATCACTGCAGATGGTTTTTCTATAACCTGTCCACCATTATTTGACAATATACCATTTGATTTTTAGAAAATACGCATGTCTACATTTTTATAGTCTTTAGACTGTGGCATGTGGATGTTGGTTCAAGACGGTTACACTACATTGTTTCATATCATGAATGGCATTGAAACTGAATTATCTTTTAATGAATGGAGTAATAAGGATAGAGAATTCACACAATTAAATGCTAAGTGCTGGAATTATTTCTTCTATGCGTTAAAATTAGAAGACTATATGCGAGTGTCTACTTGTAGAACTGGTAAAGAAATTTGGGATAGATTGTGTATCACATACGAAGGAACTAGTGAGGTCAAACAATCTAGTCTAAACATACTACTACATGATTATGAACTATTCCACATGAATCCTAGTGAAACTGTATCTGAAATGTATACAAGATTCACCCAGATTGTGACATCCTTGCATGCTTTAGGGAGAGAGTTGTCTAAGTCTGAAAAAGTGAATAAAATACTGTGAAGTTTTCCTAGCACGTTTGATGCAAAAATTACTGCAATAACTGAGTCCAAAGATTTAAGTGTTTATTCAATTGACAATTTGCTTGGGTCACTCATTACCTATGAGCAAGGAGTGAGTCAACGACAAAGTGATGCAGGTGAAAAGAAGAAGGATCGAACTGTAGCGCTAAAAGCAGATAATTCTGAAAGTGACAGTTCTGTAGTGGAGGAAGATGACGGCATAGCCTTGATGACTCGTCAGTTCAAGAATTTTCTAAAAAGAAAGCAACGGCGTCATCAAAGCAATTGGAACAAAGGTAAAAGCTCAAAGAATACCAAAGTTGCATCTAACACAATTTTCTTTGAGTGCAGCAAACCAGGTCATCTCCGAGCTGATTGCCCCAACGTTAAAGCTCATCAAACCAAGGAGAAGGGCGAGGAAAGGTCAAAACTCAAGAATGGCAAATTTAAGACACAAAAAGTGTTTTGGGCCAACTCTGCTTCAGAATCATCAGAAGAAGAAGTTGAGGAGGAGGTAATGAATTTATGTTTTATGACTAACGATAACCTTGATCAATCAGATCAAGATGAGGTATGCCAACTTTCTTATGATGAACTGCTAATTATTTTTGAAAAAATTCATGACTCGTATAGAAAGTTGAAGAAAATACATGCTTGTTTTAAAACTGATTTTAGTACATTACAAAAAGAGCATGCTAATGTAGTTAAAGAATTTCTGACTTAGATAGAGATCATATGACCCTGCTTGACGAATTTGATGCATTAAATAAGAAGCATGTTGAATTAACTACTGCATATGATTCCTTGAAATCATTACATGTTTGATTAGAGAGTGCATTTAAGGAATTAGAGGAACTTGCATCTGAGCTAGATAGTAGTGAGCATGCATTGAAATTCGAAACTACCAGTCTTAAGAAAGAAAATGAATTTCTAAGTGTCAAAATTCATGCATTTGAGAATTATAAAACACCCCCTACATTTGCTAAATTTTATAAACCTCATTCAATATCATCACAGCATGCATCATCCAGACCTAGGAAGAGGCACTATCATCCACATAGATTAGTGAACCCATTTCTTGGTGTTAGGTGTTACTCTTGTGGCATGCTAGGCTACATAGCCCGCACTTACATAATTCACTATAGAACATATCTAGTGTGGAGACCTAAGCAGCATTCATCACAGCGTAACATGCATTCAATGCATTCATACAAGCATAAGGTGGAACCCAAACTCACTTGGGTTCCCAAAACTAATCTTTGATCTACATTATAAGGATGCTCTCACAAAAGACCTAGTGAGAGCATATGGTACCTGGACAATGGTTGCTCGAGGCACATGACTGGAGACATGAAGCAGTTCGTGACACTGGAGGTCAGGTCAGGAGGCACGGTGACTTTGGGAGACAACACCACCAGGAAAGTGGTGGGCTCAGGTATCATTGGGAATTCAAAAAATTTGGTAATTGAAAATGTTCTTTTAGTTGATGATTTAAAGTATAATCTTTTAAGTATCAGTCAACTATGTGACAAGGGTTTTGACATAAAGTTTCTTTCTAACAAATGCATGATTAGCTTAAATGATACACTTGTGTTAGAAGGAAAATGTATAAGCAATGTCTATATGTTAGATTTAAACTGCATTGAAAACTTAAACCCTTTATGTCTAAAAATAATAGTTGATGACTCTTGGCTATGGCATAGGAGACTATGCCATGCTAGCATGAAAATAATTAGAAACATCACTCAGAAAGACCTAGTTAGAGGCATACCTAAGTTAGACTTTACTAAGGACCATCTATGTGATGCCTGCCAATTAGGAAAACCAATAAAATCATCATTTCATTCAATCAAGGATATCAACCCATTAGGCCATTAGAAACTCTTCATATGGACCTATTTGAACCTATTCGTACAGCTAGCCTAGGAGGGAAATCGTATGGATTTGTAATAGTGGATGACTACTCTAAGTTTACTTGGGTAAAATTTTTAGAACATAAGAGTGAGTCATTTGAAGAATTTAGAACTTTCTCCACTTGGATTCAAAGGAAATTAGGATGTGTAATTTCAACAATCCATAATGATCATGGTGGAGAATTTGAGAATGATGAGTTTGAATCATTTTTTTAAGAGATAGGAATAAAACATAATTTCTCTGCCCATAAAACTCCCCAGCAAAATGAAATAGCTGAAAGAAAGAATAGAACCTTAGTAGAAGCTGCTAGGGCAATGTTAGCTGAACACACTCTTCCTAGATATTTTTGGCAGAAGCAAAAACTACTGCTTGTTATGTTCTAAATATGGTGAATGTTAGATCCAAACTCAATAAGACACCCTATGAATTGCTTAAGGGTAGGACACCGAATCTTTCTCACCAACATATTTTTGGTTGCAAATGCTTTATCTTAATCAATGGTAAGTCACCCTTAGGAAAGTTTGATCCTAAATCTGATGAAGGGGTTTTCTTAGGCTACTCATATGTAGGTAAAGCCCATAGAATCTTTAATAAGAGGACCCTTGTAGTATAAGAGTCTACCCATATGGTATTTGATGAATCTGATAAGATCTCTGAACCTAATCATGAAGAAGAGGAAGTTGAGATTATTCAGGGAGTAAAAACCATTACCATAGAGAATAGAGCAGAACCTTAGGAGCAATTGCCTAGAGATTGGAAATATTCTTCTAGTCATCCCAGAGAATTGATCCTAGGAGACCCATTAGAAGGTGTAAAAACTAGGCATGAAATTAGGAAAGAAGTCAGTCATTCTACGTTTATCTCCATGATTAAACCTACAAACATAGATCAAGCCTTAGAGATGAATTCTAGATCCTAGCAATGCAAGAAGAGCTAAATCAATTTGTTAGGAATGATGTTTGGAATTAGTCAGGAGACCTAAAGACCAAAGTGTGGTTGGAACTAGGTGGGTATTTAAAAAAAAGATGAATGGCTCTGGAATATTAGTGAGAAATAAGGCTAGGTTTGTGGCAAAGGGGTATAATCAAATTAAGGGAATAGATTTTGAAGAAACCTTTACTCCAGTAGCTAGACTAGAAGCCATAAGGGTACCCTTAGCCTTTGTATGCTTTAGGGGTTTCAAACTGTATCAAGTAGATGTTAAGAGTGCTTTCCTAAACGGGGTAATCAAGGAAGATGTTTATGTTGAGTAACCCCCGGGGTTTGAAAACTCACAATTTCCAAACCATGTGCTTAAATTGAAAAAGGCACTATACGGGTTAAAGCAAGCACCTAGACCCTGGTATGAAAGACTTAGTACATTTCTACTAGATAGAGGCTTTGTTAAGGGTAGTGTGGACACCACCCTCTTCTTAAAAAGGGTAGGAGAGGAAATACTCATTTTTTAGATTTATGTAGATGATATTTTGTTTGGATCTTCAGAGAAAACTTTAGGTGATGAATTTTCAAAAATAATGAGTGACGAGTTCGAAATGAGTATGATGGGAGAACTTAATTATTCTCTTGGATATAGTGTAAAATAGATGGAAGGTGGAACAGTCCTTAGCCAATATAAGTACATCAAGGATATTCTAGAAAAGTATGAAATGGATAATGCTAAGGCCATAAATACTCCCATGAGTTCTAACATCTAATTAGATAAAGATCCAATTGGAAAATCCATAGACCAGAAGAAGTATAGGGGAATAATTGGATCACTTCTCTATTTAACTGCTAGCAGACCGACTATTATGTTTAGTGTATATCTCTATGCTTGTTTTCAAGCTGACCCAATAGAATCTCACATGACTGCTGTCAAAAGAACTCTTAGATATCTACTAAGCACCCCAAACTTAGGAATTTGGTATCGCAGACACAGCACTACCTTTGAAATCTTAGGGTACTCAGATTCAGATTTTGCATGATGTAGGGTAAATAAAAAAAGCACCTCTGGTACCTGTCAATTCATTGGACAATCCTTAGTTTCATGTTCTTGTAGAAAATAAAATTTGGTAGCCCTCTCAACAACTTAAGCAGAATATATAGTAGAAGGAAGCTGTGTTTCTCAAGTTCTATGGTTAAAATAACAGCTTTTAGATCTTTGACTACCTGTAGGAATCATCCCAATAATGTGCGATAACACTAGTGCAATTTGCATATCTAAAAATCCAATTCAGCACTCACGAACAAAGCATATAGACATTAGACTTCACTTCATAAGAGATCATGTAGCTAAAGGAGATATTGAATTACACCATATTGCTACTAAAGATCAACTGGCTGACATTTTGACAAAACCACTAGCTTATGAAACCTTTAGTACATTGAGAATAAAATTAGGTGTCATAGATATTCATGCTTAATTTAAATAAAAATTAAAAAAAAAGTGTGTTTGTGTGTTTTCTATCTGTGTGTTATTTTATTTAAAAAAAATGTGTGTTTGTGTGTTTTCTGTATGTGTGTTGTTTTATTTCAAAAAAAAGGAGTTTCCTGATCTTCTCACACTCATCTTGCTAATACCCAACCTTAGATTCCTGTGCACATCGTACTATATGATTAACTATCATACTATACGATCCTTACTAATACATAGATCACAACCTTCAATTCCATCAACTGTTCAGATATGTCTGATATTGTATAAATCGTACTGTATGAACCATCCATCATCCTGTATGATACGCTTTATTGATCATCGTACTGTATGAAACACCGATCGTATGGTATGATCCATGTGTCATTTTGGATTGGGACAAATTTAACTCAGTCAGTACGATCATTATTACCTTTTATACTGTACAAACACCTGTTCGTCCTATACGATCACTGTAGTGAAAGGTCGTTCAGAAGACTCCTCGGGATGAACTACCTCTCTCTCTTGATCGTCCAATATGACTTTGATCGCACAGTACGATTTGACTCTCTTTTTCTAAAAAGTCATCCAGACAAAATAACTCACCTGATTATACTATACAAACCTATGTCATATTGTACGATGATGCTGAAATTCTATAAATTGAAGGGATTCCTTTCTTCATTTCACTCATCTCTTTAAACTCCTTGCTCCCTTCAAACATTTTCTGCTCTATGGCTGGTGGAAGCAAGCGAGGCTGACTAATCGAGGGAAGTTCCTCTTCCTCTCGGTGGTTCGAAGATCGCTTTCTCTCTGCAACTGATGAAAAAGCATACAACAAATTCAAAGAGACCAAGATTACTCCTTCCCACATGCTTAATCAAGCTACGCTCAATTTCTAGGTTATGAAACTATTTGCATCTACAACTCTCCAATTCCTCCTTACACTAGATTTTCCATTCCACTCCAAACTCCTTTATAAATTCATAGCAAATCTTAAGATCATCTTAGAATGGACAACCCTTACCTCCTATATCTACAAACGCAATGTCGTTATCACTAAAGATGATATAGCTGAACATATTGCCCTATCCACTGAAGGACCTCATCCCCAATATCTTCTCACAAATGATTTTGATTGGACATATGTTAACATGGTGCTTAGGTATGTACCCACCAATTAGCACCTACCTCTTTTCTGAAGTCATAATCAAAATGCCCACATTATCTAGCATGTTCTTCGCACATCTATTATACCGAAAGCTGGAGATCGCATACACATTGCCCCATTGCTGTCTGTCATCACCTATTTAATCATGTCAGCCACCAAATTCGATGAAGCCCAAATGATCTTACACTATATTCATGCCTTGGCTACTCTCCGATATCCTAGTGCCTCAAGAAAATAAAATCTTGCGTTAGGACATGTCATTGGCTACATCCTGGATGCCAAATATCAACTCCACTATCCTCTCCCTCCAGATATTCTTCATATCTTCTATACAGACGCCTCTTTTCATATTCTATTCCATCAGGGGGCCGTATACGCTGATCCAAATTTTGATGAAGAAGAGGCTGCTACTCCTGCCGAAGCACCTCCACCACCACCAATAGAACCACTTAGACCTGCCTACCCTGCCTACCCTCACGATGACATTATTCAATGATTTGATCACCTGGAAACTCGATTGGATTACTACATTGATCAACAACACCACTGGTTTGGGGAATGCTTCACCTCAATCTATCACCAGCTCGTGTCCCTCCATCAGTACTTTCAAGTGGTTCCACCACCTCCACCACCACATGAGAATCAGGAACCTGACATTTGAATGCTTTAGTTTATTTATGTTATGTCGTACTTCCTTCAATTAGTTGCTTGTGTTTGTGTTTGTTTTGTATTTCTTTCATTAGTACTATAATGTGATGTTCTTCTCTTTTTGCTGCTGTCAAAAGGGAGAGAAGTTTTGTGATGTTATGTTCTTAAAGTTAATCCAATTTCTTATTCTTATTTTATTCTTTTACTTTCATTCTACTTTTTTAAGTTAAAAAAAAAACAAAATAAATAAAAATATAAAAATAATTTTGGAAATCCTCCTGCATTTTAAAATCCATTATTTCTAGTGAGGGGGAGCTAAGGAAGAAATAACATCTGGTGTGGGTATCAGATAATATTATTTGACACCTTCAAAAAGGGGGAGATTATTACAATCCAGAATCCCGAGCACTTGATTTTGATGATGACAAATAATATTTACTGAATTAATATGGTTTCCTAAAAAGTTATAAATGATTATTCTTGTTTGTGAGCACTAATATTTCAGATAAGATACAAACAGTTCAAGACTGCTGAAGACTCAAGATTGGGTAGAATACGATGTATAAGATCTTGTATATTATTTTCTTTCATTTTTCTTTTCTTGAGTCGTCCACAAAAGCATGTATATAAAAGGAGTGACCATGCACACACACATAGGGGAATTTTTTTTTCAAAAAATAATTTTTTTTAAACATATCGTACTATACGAGTTTCACTCATACTGTATGATAGGTCATTAATACTCAGGCTAATGGCTAAATTTTGAAAGATTAGTTTTGTGAACTAATCATACTATACGATGGTTATCGTACTGTACGATTTGCTTCTATTCAAAAACCCTAGCCGCCAGAATAACTTTGGTAAGATTTTGATTTTGATTTTGATAACTAATCATACTGTATGATACATATCGTACTATACGATAATATCAAATCTTACTAAAATTATCTCCCGTAATCATGAATTTAAATCTTGGTTTCTTAATTAATTGCATTTGTATTGTATGATATGAACCGTATTGTATGATGGACGGAGATGATGTCAATCATCCCAAAAATCATACCAGACAAAAATATGGTTTTTTTTTGTATTATTCATCCCGGATAATATTTATATCGTATTGGACGATAACCTAAAAATGAACTATTCATACTGTATAAAGGGTACAATGCGGGATGATGGTCAAAAACAAATTTGTTCATCCTAGGGATCGTCCCGTACGAATAGTTGAAAAATACATGATCGTCCTGTATGATCTTTGGATCATACAGTACAATATTTATAAAATCTATGAACTGTTCGTCTGCTCCAGTACTAGATGAAGCTATTTTTGAACTGATCGTAGTGTATAATATTATATCGTACTGTACGAACAGAAACATCAAATGTGAATTTTTAGGTATTTCTGAAGGCTGATTTAAAAGGACTTTTTATTATTTAATGAAAAGGGGTTGCAGCTGTGGTTGACAGAGGAAGGAACTCTTAAGAGGGAGCTTTTGGAGAGATCCAAGGTTTGTGAGAGGAAGGAGAAGGTGAGCTTTAGCGTGAGGGAGAAGGAGTGTGAGGGGATCACACGATTGCTCTGAGCTAGTTGCATGCTTGCTCCTTGTGTGGCCTTGGAGAGTCTCAGAAAGGTTCTTTAGGAAGAGAGTCTTCAAGGTCAACGTCCTCAAGGTACTCTGCCGTCTCTAGGAGGGAGAAAAAGGAGAAGGTCCACTGCTGTCACCGGGAGGGTGACATAGAGTATGTTATTCCACCACACCGAGGAGGTTAAAGTGAGTCTTATAAAGGCTTCTCCGCCTTACTGGGGAGAAAAAGGAGAGTCAACTTTTAGTATTGTAATACTCGGAGTGGAGGACTCCGGGGAGTGGATGTAGGTCAAGTGACAGAACCACTATAAAATTTCTTGAGTGTTTTTTGAAAGTTCGATAGGGATGTTAAGCCCTAGTGAACTAGTCCCGAGGCTAACCAAGAGGGGGGGTGAATTGGTTATTTAAAAATTTTACGATAACAATGAAAATCTTTTTATAACGTGCAGCGGAAACGAATTAAAACAATGATAAAATGATCAACCACTGATATTCACCCAAGCAGTTAATATCAGAAAAGTAAAGTGCAAAACTAAATCAGAAAAGCAAACCAGATTTTATAGTGGTTCGGTCAACTTGACCTACGTCCACTCCCCGGATACTCCCCTCCGGGTATTGCACTAAACAAAAGTGTCTCTCCTTTTGCTCCCACAGCAAGGCGGAGAAGCCTGTACAAACACCTCCTTTTCACCGCACGGTGAGGCAGAGAACCCGACCTCCTTTCGCTTCCTCCTGAAGCAGGCAGAGAACCTTCGAACTCCTTTCGCTTCCTCCTGAAGCAGGCAAAGAACCTTCGAACTACTTTTGCTTCCACCTGAAGCGGGCAGAGAACCCCGGATCTTCTTACGAACGATCCTCCCATGACGAACACCGACTAGACGAAAGACGACCAGCGGAGAAGACGACTCTGATCCGTATTTGGAGTAACCTTAGTGAATCCCTCACTAACTCCCCCTCACAAGATCTTCTCTCTCTTTCCCAACTCTCTCTCTCTCTAGGGTTTCTCAGGGAAGGAAGGCAGCAAAAGATTTTTCCAAATTTTGGAAAAAGTTCTTTTAAAGGAGGGCTTAAAATTTGCCCTAAATCTCAACGGGTCGGCCAAGATCGTCCAGGACGATCGGTAGATCGTCCTGTACGATCATTTCAAATTCAGCTGTTTCGGCCTGGATGATCTGGCTCTTCTGGATGATCAGTAGAAAAAATTGTTCATATCGTCCCATACGATCCTGTGATCGTCCGGGACGATTAGTGCAAATTGAGGGAAATCGTCCAGAAGACAATTTGGGTCATCCAGAGAAATCTGTGCTGGACGACCAAAAAATGACTTGATCGTCCAGGACGATAGGGTCATCGTCCTGTACGATTAGTTCAAAAAGGCCCCAAATCGTCCTGAACACAGTTCGGGTCGTATAGCTAAAGTGCACTAAACGATCATGATCGTCCGGGACGATCCTGCGATCGTCCAGGACGATATGATCGTATCAACCAAAAATAAATTGCTTTCCTTAATTACCAGATTAAATTAGTCATGATTATACTGGATCGTCCGGGACGATACACGTATCGTCCGAGACGATCAGACCAAGTATATAAAAATAAGAACTTACCTAACATGATCTGGCGGCTGAGAATTTTTGATTTGGGCATATTGTCCCGTACGATCTGGAGATCGTCCAGGATGATCTGCTCAATCAGACCCTCTTAACTTAGTTGTCCTAATTAGGGTTTCTGTTTTAACTTGATCGTCCAGGACGATATGGAGATCGTCTAGGATGATCTGAACAAAATTTTAACAGAAACTCTAATTCACTCAATCTCTCTCACTGAGTGTGTGTGTGCAAGGTTACTTAGCTAGAGAATCAGTTACATTACAATTGACTCAATAAAAAGAAAAATCATACATTTGACACACTTGGACCCGATCATGAGTTGGCTTGAGTGGCTCGCGGTCTTTTGTGCCCGAAACAGATTAGCCAAGCAAAATACACTGGAAACATGTTTGTCATCATCAAAACCAGATTTGCAACAATCTCCCCCTTTTTGATGATGGCAAACATTTGTAAAGTAGTCTGAAACTAAAGGTAAACTAGGAGATGAACCAAAACAAATATTTGTTAAATTTTCATTTAACAACTAAAATAATACAAGAAACATGACTCAAAAAGCAGAAACAGACACGACTACAACTTACTCCCCCTTTTGACATCACAAAAAGGAGGAGGAAAAATATAACACGGAAATAAAACATAAATTAAAACATAAATAGAACAACTACACAACAGAAAACTAAAACTGAGGCGGATCCTGATCGGAAGAAGGAGGTGGCGGTGGAGGGTAGAAGTAATGGTGAATGGCCTGAAAGTGAGCTCCAAACCAGGCCATGTCCTGGTCGTGAAGCGTTGGATGTCCTCGTTGTGCTGCTGCTCCTGGGTAACCACGTAGGAGTCAAAACGGGCCTCCCACCGGTCGAAGCGCTGCACCAGGTGGTCAAAGGGAGAGGCAATGCGAAGGGGTGCAGGTGCCTCTGGCGCAGCAGGAACTGGAACAGCCTCTTCCTCTTCTTCCTCAACATCTGGGGCGTGTTCCGGATGTAGTCGGGTGCTGTGTAGGATGAGGAATGAGTTGTTTGTGAAGAAGGAAGGAGGGACATCAGGAGGGACAGGATACTGAAGGTCATATTTTGTCTCTAAGGCATAGTGAATAAGATGACCTAAAGCTAGATTTGGGCGACGCCTGTGGCCCTGATCTCTAATGGTGGTGAGGTGTTCTATGTATCGGATGATCAAATCAGAGGCATTAAATTCTCGATGGGCCATGATGTAGTAGGTGCTCAAGGACAGGAGCGGGGTAATGTGAATTCGATCCCCCGCCTTTGGAATGACGGAGGAACGAAGGACGTGCTGAATGGTCCGGGCATCCTTGAGAAGGGATGTGTAAGCATTATCGTGATAGGGTGCGTTGGTATTGCGAAGGAAGTGATTGGCGCCACTCCAATCATAGTCAGGATTGGTGATAAGAGTGTGAATTTTGTCACCAGTGACAGACAGGTTGAGGATATTGTGAAAATCGTGGGTCGTGAGTTCCACGGGGCGTTGATTTACGTAGGATTGAAGAGTGGAATAGTCCACGGAAATGCACAAGTTGGCAAAGAAGATTCGAAGGAGTTCCAGATTGAAGAGAAAGGCTAAGGTCAGAATGAAGGTGAGGGAGGTGTGTGCGAACAAATCTAAGATGGGATACGTGAGAGTGCGGGGATTGACAAACTTGGAGTGCGTGATCCCCACATTACGATAGCATTCGAAAGCCGCCTGATCGGCGGCATTCGGGAAGCGAGGATCGACATGTCCCCGGGATGAACTGGCCCCCTTTTGACGAGACCTTTTGCCACCAGCCATTAGGAACCCAAAGAGGAAGAATGGAGAAGGAAAGTGGAGGAAAAACGGTGTGAAAAACATTAAGAAAACTGCTATTTAAATAGAAAACGGACTGATCGTCCCGTAAGATCGCGGGATCGTCCGGGACGATTTGGTCATTTATGACGTCCTGGATGATTGGTCAAAAAGGCGTTCCGATTGTCCAGGACGATTAGACACAGGCGATCGTCCTGAGGAGTCAGGCTGGACGACCGTTGACGAAAAGTAACGTCCAGGACGATTAGGTGGATCATCCGGGACGATATGCAATAAATATGTCGGACGGGCCGAATTCCAATCATCCAGCGGCTGACACGTGGATCGTCCAGGACGATGAGGTGGATCATCCAGCACGATGGGCAATAATTGGTGCAATGTCAGCCGTTTGATTAGATCAGGAAGATATGGATCATATCGTCCAGGATAATGTAAGGATCGTCCAGGACGATCACCAATAATTGGAATTTTTCAGCAGCAGGAGCAGTGTGGGGATGATTTTGAACGAATCATCCAGGATGAAGTGGATCATCCAGGACGATAGTGGTATCGTCCAGGACGATGTGCAGAAAATAGAAAAAGGTGAAGGAAGAAAATGATCGATCAGGATCCCAAAAACACACACATGAAATTAAAATAACACAAAAACCAATTGAATTGACCACAAAAACATATAAAAGCATTTTTTTTATTAAGATGCTCGAGAAAATCATAATTTTTCCTTGATTTTAGATTCAAAAACCAATGACAGGACGATTGACAGCGCTGAAATCCAAAAAAGGTTGGAAAAAATCAACTTTCGTAACTCCGACCCCGGGCACCTTATCGATGCAAACCTCTTTCAACACAAAAATCCGATTCAAAAGAAAAGACATTAGATTTGAAAAGAGATCCTTTCAAGCCTCGTTCCAGAAAAAATATCTAATATAATAGTATTACAAAGTAAAAAATCAGAAATTGGGATTTTCAAAACTCAAGCTTTTTGAAAATATTAAGTGGCGCACAGATTTCTCTAAGACATTTAACAATCTGAAAGGGAAGAAAGCTTGGTTTGGGCTCATTTTGTGCCTCTTTTTCAAATTGGTTGGCACTTTACGCATCTTTTGATTTTTGATACACTTTGTGTATCCAATTTGGCAATTTCGCATCTTTTCAGTTTTGGGCTCATTTTATGCCTCTTTTTCAAATTATCTGGCGCACTGCGCATCTTTTATAAGCTTTCTCCTTTTCATAATCATTAAAGAGTCTCAGCTGTGAGATTATCTTCCAGACATAGGAGATGACTCTCCGCAGTAAGGAAGAACGATTCACAAAACAAAAGCCATACAGCATATAATAAATGCAATCACTTGGTTTAGAAAATCAAACTAATGACTCAAGACTTTGAAAAACACTATTGATATGAGGCAGATTACTGTAGGAAGATAAAATAATCTCTATTTCAAAAACTAACATTTTAATTTTGAAGAGGATTTTTATTCAAAAGAAACTACACACCAGTAAAGGAGTTAGGGGAAGAGAAATAATTATCAATGTTTCTTCCCTTTAACAGATTCAGCGAAGTCAATCATTGCTTACCAGCTTCCAAACCAAAACAGGGTAAAAACTCCCAGTCAAAAATTCAGATCATCAGAAGTAGTGAGCAGTGATCAGATCTTGAAAAGCATACAACAGTAAGTGCAAGATATGAACCAGTAAATAAAAATAGGTAGAAAATCACAGCAAAGTAAATACTCAAATCGAACTAATAGTAAGGCTAACACAGAAATCAGCATAAGAAATAAAATCAACTGAAAGTAAATAATCCAACCAAAACTAACTAACAGAAATCAGAAATCAGAATACCAAAACTAACTAACAGAAATCAGAAATCAGAATACAAAAAATAACTAACAGAAATCAAAATACCAATCAGAATAATCATAAATCAGCAGTCATCAGAATCAAGCATTTATATCAATCACTCCTAATCTGGTTCTCAAAATGCTGAATGAGTCAAAGGCCAGTGGTTTAGTGAATATGTCAGCCAGCTAATTTTCAGTTGCTATGTGATGTAGCTCAATGTCCCCTTTTGTAACATGGTCCCTAATGAAGTGATGCCTAATGTCAATGTGTTTGGTCCTAGAATGTTGGATTGGATTCTTAGAGATACAGATGGCACTAGTATTATCACACAGAATAGAAATTGTGCCAACAGGTACTCCTAAATCTAAGACTTATTGCTTCAACTAAAGAACTTGGGCCACACAACTCCCTAAGGCAATGTACTCAGCTTCAGCAGTGGAAAGTGCAACTGAGTTCTATTTTCTACTAGACCAGGAGACTAACGACCGTCCTATGAATTGACAAGTCCCAGAAGTACTCTTCCTATCCACCCTACACCCCGCAAAATCAGAATCAGAATATCCAATGATCTCAAAAGAGGTGCTGTGCCTAGGGTACCAAATTCCTAAGTTTGGGGTTCCTAAAAGATATCTAAGAATTCTCTTAATAGCAGTCAGGTGGGACTCTTTAGGATCAGCCTGAAACCTAGCACAAAGACAGACACTAAACATGATATCAGGTCGGCTAGCAGTAAGGTAAAGCAGTGAACCTATTATCCCTCTATACTTCTTCTGATCAACAGATTTTCCATTTGAATCCTTATCTAACTGAACTGAGGAGGGCATGGTAGTATTGATTGGCTTGGCTTTGTCCATTTCATATTTCTTAAAAATGTCCTTAGTGTATTTTGATTGATTGAGAAAGGTTCCATCATCCGTTTGCCTTATGCTAAACCCCAAAAAGTAGGACAATTCTCCCATCATACTCATCTCAAACTCCTTACTCATTGTTTTAGAAAACTCTTCACATAAATATTTATCAGAAGATCCAAAAATTATATCATCAACATAGATCTGGACAATGAGTAAGTCATCTCCTAATCTCCTCAGAAAAAGGGTGGTGTCTACGCTCCCCTTAACAAACTCTCTTTCTAACAGGAATGTGCTAGCCTCTCATACCAAGCTCTGGGTGCCTGTTTCAATCCATATAAGGCCTTTTTTAATTTTTAGACATGACTTGAATATTGGGAATTCTCAAAACCTGGGGATTGTTCTACAAAAACATCTTCTTTAATTACCCCATTTAAAAAGGCACTCTTGACATCCATTTGAAACAGCTTAAATCCCTTATAACAGGCAAAGGCTAGTAGCACTCTCATGGCTTCCAATCTAGCTACAGGGGCAAAAGTCTCCTTAAAATCAATCCCTTCTATCTGATTATACCCCTTAGCCACCAATCTTGTCTTATTTCTCACCACCACACCAGAATCATTCATCTTATTCTTAAAGACCCACTTGGTTCCCACAATACTTTGATTTTTAGGTCTTTCTACTAACTCCCAAACATCATTCCTTACAAATTGATTCAATTCTTCTTGCATAGCTAAAATCCAAAATTCATCCGACAGGGCTTGATTGATGTTGGTGGGTTCAGTCATTGAGATAAAGGCAGAATGGTTTACTTCCTTCCTAAGTCCATGCCTAGTCCTAACACCTTCAGAAGGGTCTCCTAAGATCAGTTCTTTTAAAAGCACTGATCTTTACCTTCAAAAACTCATTTTCTTTCTTTAAACTTGCAATTTCAAATTTCAAGGTTCTATTGCTACTTTCTACTTCACATGCCATTGTATCTAACTCTTTAAAAGCTCTTTCTAAGTCCACATGTGTAGTTCTCAATGAATCATGCTCAGACACTAAATTAGAATATTTTTTATTTAACTCATCGAATTCATCAAGCAAAGACATGTGATTGGAATCAAGTGTGGAATGATCTTTAACTACAAAATCATGCTCTTTTTGCAAAGTTAAGTAATCTAATTTCAAACTAGCATGAGTTTTCTTAAGCTTCCTATACGATGTATGAATTCTTTCAGAAACTTCAAATAATTGATCGTAAGTCAGCTCACATACCTCTTCCTGGTCCGACTGACCAGGGTGATAATCAGCCATCAGACATAAGTTTGTTTCCTCCTCTTCAGCTTCAGTCTCAGAAGAGTCAGATGCAGAGTCTGCCCAGAATACCTTCTGAATCCGCTTCTTATCCTTTCTGAACTTTGGTTTCTCCTCACCCTTCTCCTTGCTTCGGTGAGCTTTAAGTGTAGGACAATCAGCCTTAATGTCAGAAAAGTAAAGTGCAAAACTGAATCAGAAAAGCAAACCAGATTTTATAGTGGTTCGGTCAACTTGACCTACGTCCACTCCCCGGCGCCTCCCCTATGGGTATTGCACTAAACAAAAGTGTCTCTCCTTTTACTCCCACAGCAAGGTGGAGAAGCCTGTACAAACACCTCCTTTTCACCACACGGTGAGGCAGAGAACCCGACCTCCTTTCGCTTCCTCCTGAAGCAGGCAGAGAACCTTCGAACTCCTTTCGCTTCCTCCTGAAGCAGGCAGAGAACCTTCGAACTCCTTTTGCTTCCACCTGAAGCGGGCAGAGAACCCCGGATCTTCTTGCGAATGATTCTCCCACGACGAACACCGACTAGACGAAAGACGACCAGCGGAGAAGATGACTCTGAGCCGTGCTTGGAGCAACCTTAGTGAATCCCTCACTAACTCCCCCTGACAAGATCTTCTCTCTCTCTCCCAACTCTCTCTCTCTCTCTCTGGGGTTTCTCAGGGAAGGAAGGCAGCAAAAGATTTTTCCAAATTTTGGAAAAAGTTCTTTTAAAGGAGGGCTTAAAATTTGCCCTAAATCTCAACTAGTCAGCCAAGATCGTCCAGGACGATCGGTAGATCATCTTGTATGATCAGTTCAAATTCAGCTATTTCAGCCTGGACGATCTGGCTCTTCTGGACGATCAGTAGAAAAAATTGTTCATATCGTCCCGTACGATCCTGCGATCGTCCGGGACGATTAGTGCAAATTGAGGGAAATCATCCAGAAGACAGTTCGGGTCATCCAGAGAAATCTGTGCTGGACGACCAAAAAATGACTTGATCGTCCAGGACGATAGGGTCATCGTCCTGTACGATTAGTTCAAAAAGGCCCCAAATTGTCCTGAACACAGTTCGGGTCTTACAGCTAAAGTGCACTAAACGATCATGATCGTCCGGGACGATCCTGCGATCGTGCAGGACGATATGATCATATCAATCAAAAATAAATTACTTTCCTTAATTACCAGATTAAATTAGGCATGATTGTACTGGATCGTCCGGGATGATACACGTATCGTCCGAGACGATCAGACCAAGTATCTAAAAATAAGAACTTGCCTAACATGATCTGGCGGCTGAGAATTTCTGATTTGGGCATATTGTCCCGTACGATCCGGAGATCGTCCAGGACGATCTGCTCAATCAGACCCTCTTAACTTTGTCGCCCTAATTAGGGTTTCTATTTTAGCTGGATCATCTAGGATGATGTGGAGATCGTCCAGGACGATCTGAACAAAATTTTAACAGAAACTCTAATTCACTCAATCTCTCTCCCTGAGTGTGTGTGTGCAAGGTTACTTAGCTAGGGAATCAGTTACATTATAATTGACTCAATAAAAAAAAATCATACATTTGACACACTTGGACCCGATCTTGAGTTGGCTTGAGTGACTCGCGGTCTTTTGTGCCTAAAATAGATTAGCCAAGCAAAACACTCTGGAAACATGTTTGTCATCATCAAAACTAGATTTACAACATTTTTTTCCATTTTTACCGTACTTTACTTTTCATGCATATTATTTGTTATAACTGCTTGGTGAAAAATCTGATTTTAGTTTTGCATTGTGAGATCTAAAATTGTGTTACCAATATCATAGTTGTGAACGAAACATTAGCTTCCTCTTTTTTAAGTTGCTATTTTGAAAATTCGGAAAAAAAATTAGAACTCCTATTTAGGATTAATTTTTAAAATACCAATTCACCCCCCCCCCCCCTCTTGCCGCATCTCATACTTTCAATATTCACACCATATCATGAAATCTCCTAGTTTTGATCCTCTATGATGGGCATATTCCTACCCCATCATATAACCTCCCAGTCTGGATCCTCTATGATGTCTATATTCTTACTCCATCATACGATATCCCAATTTCAATTCCCTATGATGGTTATATTCCTACACCATCAAAAGATCTCCTAGTTTTGATCTTGACGATGGGCATATCCCTACCCCATCACACGATCTCCCATTTTTTTCCTCTGTGATTGGCATATTCCTACCTCATCATATGATCTCCCAATTTTGTTCCTCTATGTTGGGCAAATTTCTACCCCATCATATGATCTTCCATTCTTGATCCACTTTGATGGGCATATACCTAGCCCATCAAATGATCTCCTAGTTTTGATCCTCATTGATGAGCATATTCATACCCCATCAAACGATCTCCCAGTTTTGTTCCTCTATAATGGGAAAACTTTAAACCCATTAAATGATTTCTTAGTTTTGATCCTCTGTTATGGGCATGTTCTTAACCCATACCACAATCTCTTAGTTTTGATCCTCTATGATGGACATATTCCAACCAAATCATATGATCACCCAATTTTGATACTCTTTGTTGGGCATATTCCTACCCCATCATACGATTTCCCAATTTCGATCCTCTATGATAGGCATATTCCTACCCCATCATATGATCTCCTAGTTTTGATCTTCTATGAAGGGCATATTTCTACCCCATCATATGATCTCCTAGTTTTGAACCTTTATTATTTATATATTACTACCCCATTATACGATCTCCCAATTTTATTCCTCTATGAAGGGAATATTCCTACCCCATCATATACTCTCTATGTTTTGATCCTCTTTGATGGGCTTATTTCTACCCCATTATATGATCTCCTAGTCTTAATCCTCTATGATGGGCATATTCCCACTCCATAACATGATCTCCCAATTTTGATCCTCTATGATGGGTTATTCCTACCCCATCGTACGATCTCCCAATTTTGATCCTCTAAGATGGGCAAATTCATATACCATCACATGATCTCACAATTTTGATCCTCTGTGATGGGCATATTCCTACCGCATCATATGTTCTCCTAATTTTAATCCTCTATGATGGACATAATCCTACCGCATCATATGATCTCCTAGTTTTGATCCTCTATGATGGGCATACTCCTACCCCATCATATTATCTCCGACTTTTGATCCTTTATGATGGGTATATTCCTACCATATCATACGATCTCTCATTATTGTTCCTCTATGATTGGTATAATCATACCCCATCATATAATCTCCAATTTTGATCCTCTATGATGGGTATGTCCCTACCCCATAATATGATATCTTAGTTTAGATCCTCTATGATGGGCATACTCCTACGCCATCATATGATTTTCCAATCTTAATCCTTTATCATGGGCATATACATACCCCATCATATGACCTCATAATTTTGATCCTCTATGATAGGCATTTTCCTACCCCATTATACGATCTCCTAGATTTGATCCTCTTTGATGGGCATATTCCTACACCATCATATGATCTCCTAATTTTGATCCTCTATGATGGGTATATTCCTACCCCATCGTACGATCCCCCAGCCTAGATCCTCTGTGATAGGCATACTCCTACCCCATCTTATGATCTTCCAATCTAATCCTCTATTATGGGCATATTCATACCCCCATCACTTATTCTCCTAATTTTGATCCTTTATGATGGTCAAATTCCTACCCCATCATATGATCTCCTAGTTTTGATCCTTTTTGATGAGCATATTCTTATCCCATCATATGATTTCCCATTTTTGTTCCTCTATGATGGGCATAGTCATACCAGATCATATGGTCTCCTAGTTTTTGATCATTTGTGATGGCATATTCCTACCCCATCATACAATCTCCCAGTTTTGATCCTCTGTGATGGGTATATTCCTACCCCATCATATGATCTGATAATTTTGAGCCTCTAGGATTGGCTTATTCGTACCCCATCTTATGAACTTCTTGTCTTGATCTTCTGTGATGGGCATATTCCTACCCCATCATACGATCTCCAAGTTTTGAACCTCTATGATGGGCATATTCATACCCCATCATATGATATCCTAGTTTTAATCCTCTTTGATGGGCGTACTCCTAGCTCATCATATAATCTCTAAGTTTCAATTCTTTATGAATGCCATATTTCTATCACATCATATGATCTCCAAATATTATTCCTCTGTGATGGGCATAATTATACCCCATCATACGATCTCCCAGTTTTGATCCTCTGTGATGGGTATATTCCTACCCCATCAGTTGATCTCCTAGTTCTAATCTCTGTGATGGAAATACTCCTACCCCATTAGATGATTTTCAAGTCTTGATCCTCTATGATGGGCATATTCTTAACCCATCAAATAATCTAATAATTTTGAGCCTCTATCATAGGCTTATTCCTGCCCCATCATATAGTCTTCTAGTCGTAATCTTCGGTGATGGGCATATTCCTACCCCATCACTTGATTTCCCAGTTTTAAACCTCTATGATTGGCATATTCCTACCCCATCATATGATCTCCTAGTTTTGATCCTCTATGATGGATATATTCCTCCCCGATCATACGCTCTCCCAATTTCGATCCTCTATCCTGGGCTTATTCTTACCCCATCATATGATCTTCTAGTCTTGAACTTATGTGATGGGCATATTCCTGCCCCATCACACGATCTCCCAGTTTTGATCCTCTGTGATGGGTAGATTCCTACCCCATCATATGATCTCCTAGTTTTAATCCTCTGTAATGGGCATATTCCTACCCTATCATATGATCTCATAGTTTTGATCCTTTGTGATCGGCATATTCCTACCCCATCATATAATCTCCCATTTTTGTTCCTCTGTGATGGGCATATTCCTACCTCATCATACGATCTCCTAGTTTCGATCTTCTGCGATGGGTATATTCCTACCCCATCATATGATCTACTAGTTTTGATCCTCTGTGATAGACATATTCCAATCCCATCATATGATCTGAAAGTCTAATTAAGTTGTTAAACCTATTACAATATGCCCAAGGCTAACCAAGAGGGGGGTGCATTGGTAATTTTAAAAATTATCTCTTGGAAATGAAAAACTTTTATGTAGAAAATTTAATTTAAAATAGTATTTGAGCAAGATTAAATGTTCAGTAAAAATTTACTTTTTAACCATAGTAAATAAAAAATTACGGAAATTAAAAATGTGGTAAAAAAAAAAAAGAATAGAGAACACTGAAGTTTATAGTGGTTCAGTCCAACAAGACCAATATCCACTCCCTGGAGACTCCTTCTCATGGTATTGCACTATACTCAAGTGACTCTCCTTTTGCCCTCAAGTAAGGCGGAGTAGCCTTTATAATTTCCATCTCTTCCAGCAAACCCAAGTGTGAAAGAGAGCCCTCATCCTTTTCCACCCTCCTGGTGAAGGCAAAGAACCCCGCATCCTTTATCACCCTCTTGGAGATGGCACAGAACTAAGCATCCTTTCTCACCCTCCTGGTGATGGCAGAGAACCCAGCATCCTTTCTCACCCTCCTAGAGATGGCAGAGAACCAAGCATCCTTTTTCACCTTCCTGGTGATGGCAGAGAACTAAGTGTCCTTTCTCACCCTCCTGATGACGGCAAAGAAACGAACCCTCTTTCAAAGATCTTCTCTCAAGAGTCTTTAAAGAGAAAGGGCAGAGACTTGAAGTACAAACAATGAGATCCTCATCTTTGGGCAACCTTGTGAATCCCCTCATAATTTCCACTTCAAAGATCTCACCACACTCACTCCCAAGCACTCTCCCAAATCACTCTTTCATTCACTCTCAAGAAGAAATTCGTAGAAGAAGTGTATGACAGTCAGTTTTTAGAACCCTTAAATATAAAGGACAAGAAAAATCTTCCAAAAACTAAAAATTTCAAGTTTGACAATGTCAGATCATTCCATACGATCGAACTTTATATGAACGAATAGTTCAAAATAATGGACGGTTCATCCCATACGATCCTTTATGAACCTGTAAGAACCAGTTTTCATAATCTAAAAAATGATGTACGAAATCAAATCGTACTATACGACTAGTTCAAAAAATGAACGGTTCATCCCGTATGATACTGTATGAACCATGTAAGCCCCTATTTTGTACTCTAGAAAATGATGTACGAAACGAAATCATACTGTACGAACAGTTCAAAAAATGAACGGTTCATCTCGTACGATACTGTACGAACCATGTAAGCCCATGTTTTTTACTCTAAAAAATGATGCATGAAAACATTTCATACTGTACAAATAATTAAAAAAATGAATGGTTCATCTCATATGATACTGTACGAATCATGTAAGCCCCTATTTCATACTCTGGAAAATGATGTACGAAAATATTTCGTACTGTATGAATAGTTAAAAAAATGAACTGTTCGTCTCGTATGATACTGTACGAACTATGTAAGCCCCTATTTCGTACTCTGGAAAATGATGTATGAAAACATTTTGTGATATACAATTTGTACTTAGAAAAATTTTAACTCTAAAACCAGGCAGGTTCATTTTAGAGGAGATATTCAATACAAATCATTTACACGATTTAAAATCATACAGTACGGTTAACAAAAAAATTGTCTTGCTCTCCTAGTGTGTATGTACAAGGTTACCCAATTACAATCATACTCTCTCAGACTCAAGTACAATAAAAAAATAGACTCCAACTCATAACAACCCCGTAAATTTTTTTTTGTGTTGAAGTCTTTAGTAGTCTGGATTATGATTTTCCTGAAAAATATGTTAGTACACACAAAAAATACACTTTTCAACATATGTTAGGAGAAACAACAATCAAATAATAAGATTTTGATATCATCAAAAACTCACATGATTATAACAAAATCGTGAAAGTTAATTGTAACAATCTCAACAATCTTCCCCTTTTTGATGATGGCCAAATAATTATTGTTTGAGATAACAAATAACACAAATTTTCTCCTTAGCTCCCCCTAAATAAATGACAAAGTTAAACTCAGAGATTCCAATGAAGATCACAATGAAGATAAAAAATGCACACTCATACAAAACACACACATAAAAATAACACATACATACAACTCACACATACACATGAACTTTCATGCAACATACACATTCATTTAATTCATAATGCATCAAATATCATCCTACATCAAATAATAAAATAATATCTAACTCCCTATTTTGACAACAACAAAAAGGGAAGAATACCAATAAAAAATAGTTGATTATGAATAAAATGTTAAAGGAATTATAAATATAATATTAAAATCAGATGTAAAAGAAAAAAGTCTCAAATGTTAAATCACAGAATGACAAAGATAAGAAAAGTTGATCTTTTTCAGTATTGAAATAGACATATTATATAACCACAACTATTACAGAAATGATGAAATATAATTAATAATTTTCTAATTCAATAGTGTTTGTGTGATAAAAAAACTGATAAAAGAAAGAGCAATTGGCGACAATGTGCATTTTTTCAATTTTCATGGCACACTTTGTGCATCTTGTCAATTTGGGCTAATTTTGTGCCTCTTTATAATTTGGCGAACATTGTGCATCTTTTTGTATACGTGGCACACTTTTTGCATCTTTTAGTTTTGGGCTAGTTTTGTGCCTCTTTTCAAATTTTTGTCTTTCCAAAATCACTAACTCTTAACACAAATTCAATAAAAAACACTTTGAAATAGAAATAAGAATAAAAGAATGACATCAAATTTGCAAGAATTACAGCTAAGTAATATATGTCTATATAAAGATTATAGAATGGATCTTCTAATCTACACCTAGTCACTAAGTAATCAAAACATTTTGAGAGATTAAATTTTGCACAGAAATTAATGTTGTAATGCAAATTCTACCAACATTCTATAATTACAATCAACTACATTTGATTCTTAAACTTGAACATTTCAAATCACAAAAACATTCACATGTCTATATGAATAAAAACATTAATGATATAACATGTACCACACAACATCAATCGAAGTACATCCAAGTACATCACCCAGTACATCAAAAAATAAAGAAAAAGATAAAAAACAACCACAACAAGAACATCCAAGTATAACAACAACAAGAAGCACTACACCCAAGCCTAGAAGAAACATCACAAAATCAGAATTAAAGTACAATCATCTGATATCCAGAGGGGCCCTAATCTGGAGGAGGTGGAGGACAGAACATTATGAAGTAGGAACTTATGGTAGCTACATTGGCATTCACTGAAGCAAATTGTTCTCATATCCACCTCATTTCTTCAGTGTATCATACATCTTGATGGTTCATCCTAGTCTCAATTTAATCAAATCGTTGATCAAAATGATATTCCATTCAGTCAAATCGCTGGACCATTTCTTGATAAAAATTCTGGTCAGGTCTAGGTGTAGGTGTAGGTGCTGAGTAGTAGCTCCTTCTCCCTCAGTATCATCTCCCCCTTATCCTTGATCATGACTAAAAAGTTCTCTAAAAAAAGCATTGGTGATGTAAGTGGGTATATCAAGAGGAGGATCAGGATGGACCAGGTTGTACTTCTTTTTCAAAATATAAGTCACCAAATGTCCTAACACCACATTTTTCTTTCTCTTACTATGTGGACTTCCAATATCAGAAAGAGTATAGAGATAATCAATGATTAATTGGGCTTCATCGATAGGAGTCTTAGTCATAATAAGGTATGTGACAGTGGAAAAAAGGGGAGTCATATTTACTCGATCACCAGCCTTAGGAATTATGGATGTTCTCAAAACTTGTTGAATGATCCTAGCATTTTGATTTAGGTGACTAACTTGTTCTACACCTCTAAGAGTTAGGTTCACATCTGTCCAATCATAGTCAGCCCTCGAAGTCATAGTATGGGCTCTAACACCAACAGTCCTAAGATGCAGAAAGTTTCCTAGATCCTCCTTAGTAATTTCTACACGTTCTTTGAGGACATCAGAGGTAATTTTTGTGTAGTCTGATTCATTTTCATGTTGGCCAAAAGAAGATGAAAGGTTTCACGATTATAAGCATGAATCAGGGTAAGAATCAAGGACAGTTGAGTATAATCAAAAAGAGGCATGATAGAAAAATTTAAATCACTTTGAAGAAGGACTCTAGATGTAGTTATCTTGGAAACACTAAACCTGTCGAATGCTTCTTCATTCTTCCTACTAAAAAAGTTGTCATTCCTAGTATTTCTAGATAATGAACCCCTAGAGAAACATCCACGTTTGCTACTTCTACTGGCCATTTCACTGTTTAAACTCAGGAATATTTGGATATGAAAGTGACTGTGATTGAAAACCATCAAATTTCTGTCAATTTAAAGAAAAACTACAAATCGTATAGTACGAAAGTTTAATCGTACATATAAAATTGAAATAGTACATGATGAATTCTTTTTCATACAAACAAATGAAAACTTCCAAAAATGTAACAGCTTTTCATAAACTGCCCTTCCTAGGCATCCTTTCGTACAGGCTTTCTGACTAACCGATCGTATAGACGATGACGTGTTCATCCGGGATGATCAAAAAATGTAAGATTATTTCGCTAACGGTTGGGTTCATCCTTATCCAAAAATAACAACAAGGATCATACAGATGAACTACTAGTTTGTACGTACAATCAGTAATAGTAACTCATAAAATCTGGAAAACCACTCACATGCGTACAAATAAAACTGCACTAATTGTCCCATATGATGACATCATTGTATAGTATGAATAAAATAATAAAAATACTATTTCATCTCCTTAACTCAGAAAATGTCATGCACAAGCTACAGAAATTGTATAGGATGAAAAACTTTTCATACAGTATTATAAGAACACTTAGAAAATAAAGCATGATAATCTGAAAAATCTCTTAAAGAAAAATATTTCTTAACAAGTGACATGCTTTAAAATAATACAAGAACAAAAATAATATAACACAATAAATCACAGGAAAGCAATCAGAATAACCAAAACCAATCACACAAAAATAAATTAAACAAACACAAATACACAAAACATCAAGTTTACAGAATTTTTAATTTAAGCATTAAGATCAATCACAAGTAGCCTTATCATTAAGATGCTAAAATTATTAAATGCTAGTGGTTTTGTAAAAATATCTGCAAGTTGATTTTTAGTTGAAATATGAAGCAATTCAATTTCTCCCTTAGCTATATGATCTCTAATGAAGTGATACCTTATGTCTATATGCTTGATTCTAGAATGTTGAATAGGATTCTTTAAATGAAAAATGGCTCTAATATTATCACTGAAAATTAAAATTATGCCAATTGGAAATCCTAAATCAATCAACTGTTATTTTAACCAAAGAACTTGTGCCACACAACTACCTAAGGCAATGTATTCTACTTCAACAGTAAAAAGGGCTACTGAATTCTTTTTCCTACTAGACAAAGACGCTAAAGAGTTTCCAATAAATTGGCAAGTTCTGGAGGTACTCTTCCTATCTACCTTGCATCCTACAAAATTTGAATCAGAATATCCAATGATTTCAAACAAAGAGCTATGCCTAGGATATCAAATTCCTAAGTTTTGAGTTCCCAAAAGATATCTCAATATTTTTTTCACTACTATCAAATGTGATTCCCTTGGATTAGATTGAAATCTAGCACACAAACAAACATTAAACATAATGTCTGGTCTGCTAGTAGTCAAGTAGATCAATGATCTAATTATTCCTCTAAACTTCTTTTGATCAAAAGATTTTCCCAGAGGATCCTTATCTAATTAAACTGAGGAACTCATTGGTGTAGTTATTGGTTTAGCATTATCCATTTTATACTTTTAGAGGATATCCTTAACATACTTAGACTGACTAAGAAATGATCCTTCCTCACTTTACTTTTTGCTAAAACCAAGAAATAACTCAAGTCTCCCATCAAACTCATTTCAAATTCACTACTCATTATTTTAGAAAATTCATCACAAAGATTTTTATCAGTTGATCCAAAAATGATATCATCCATATATATATTTGAACAATGAGTATTACATCACCAATTCTTTTCAAAAAGCGAGTGGTGTCCACACTTATCTTAACAAAAGTTTCTTTTAATAGAAAAGTGCGTAATCTCTCATACCACGCCCTAGGTGCCTGTTTTACTCCATAGAATGCCTTTTTTAATTTAAAAACATCAGTAGGGAATTTAGAATTTTCAAAACCTGGAGGTTGCTCATAATAAACATCCTCTTGTATCACTCCATTCAAAAAGGCACGTTTAACATCCATTTGGTATAATTTAAAACCTTTAAAATAGGAAAAGGTTAATAAAACCCTAATTACTTCAAGTCTTACTACAGGGGAAAAAGTCTCTTTAAAGTCAATCCATTCTATTTGATTATAACACTTATGTACTAATCTAGCCTTATTTCTAATCACAACTACTGAATCATCCATTTTATTTTTGAACACCCACTTAGTTCCAACAACACTTTGATCCTTTAGCATTTCAATTAACTCTCAAATATCATTTCTTATAAATTGATTCAATTCTTCTTGCATGGCCAAAATCAAAAATTCATTCGAAAGTGCTTGATTTATATTTGTCGGTTCAACCATTAAAATAAAAGTAGAATGATTTACCTCTTTGCTAAGTCCATGCCTAATCATAACACCCTCACTAGGTTCACCTAAAATTAATTCCTTAGGGTGATTCTTAGAAAATTTCCAATCTCTAGGTAAAGGGTTTTCAATCTCTACCTTTCCTTCCAACTTTATATTTTCAATTTCATGGGAGATTTTTTCAATGTGATCTTCTTCTAACTTTGGCTCTTCTGAAATACCAGATTCATCAAACACTACATGTGTGGTTACCTCAACTACCAAAACTCTCTTGTTGAAAACTCTAAAAGATTTTCCAACACTAGAATATCCAAGAAAAATACCTTTAATAGATTTTGCATCAAATTTTCCTAATGGAGTTTTCCTATTATTATGAATGAACAGCTTGCATCCAAAAACATGCAAATGCAAAAGATTTGGTGTTCTACCCTTAAGAAATTCATAGGGTGTCTTATTCAATTTGGATCTAATGTTCACCCTATTTAGAACATAATATGTTGTACTAATCGCTTCAGCCCAAAAATATTTTGGAAGTGAGTATTCTGCCAACATGGCTCTTGCGGCTTCTATTTATGTTATGTTCTTCCTTTCGACTACCCCATTCTGCTGAGGGGTCCTAAGTTCTGAAAAATTGTGATCAATTCCTTTCTCTTTACAAAAATCTACAAATTTTTCATTTTTAAATTCTCCTCCATAATTACTTTGATTGTTAAAATCTCACACCCTAGCTTCTTCTGAATCCAAGTAAAAAACACTTAAAATTCATCAAATGATCCACCCTTATGAGATAAGAATCTGCCCCAAGTGAATCTTGAATAGTCAACCACAATAACATACCCAAAACCTTTTCCTCCTAAACTGACAATGCTAATCAGTCAAAAAAGAACCATGTGAATGATTTCTAATGGTTTCCTAGTCCTAAGATCTTTAATGGAATGAAAGGAGGACTTCTCCTTTTTTCCTAATTGACACGCATCACACAGGTGATCCTTAGTAAATCTTGTTTGGGTATACCTCTAACCAATTCTTTTTGGGTAAATTTTCTAAGATTTTTCATGCTTGCATGACAAAGCCTTCTATGCCATAACCATGATTCATTAGTTATTATTTTGAGATAAAAAGCATTAGAAGATTTAATATAATTCAAATCAAGCATGTACACATTGTTTACCCTAACTCCATGCAAAATATCATTTCCATTTAGGCTTACTATGCAGCTAGTGGGAAAAGTTTTTACACTATACCCCTTATCACATAGTTGACTAATACTCAATAGGTTATGCTTTAAGCCATCTACCAACAAGAAATTTTCAATAATAAAATTGTTCAAGTTTCCAATCATACTTGTACCTACCACTCTCTTGGTGGTATTATCTCCTAGTGTAACGTTGCCTCCATTCCTGGCTTCCAGCGATATGAATTAAGTTATGTCTCCAGTCATGTGCTTAAAAATTCCAATATCCATGTACCAAATACTCTCATGAGGTCTAGTGTGAGAGCGTTCCTACAAAATGATCAAATGTTAGACTTGGAAACTAAAAAAAGCTTGGGTTCTCCTCTTGGCAATAATAAACCAGATGAATGCTTGAAATGCTGTGATTTATGCATCTTTGGTCTCCACACTAAATGTGTTCTACTACTAATTATGCAAGTGTGGGAGATGTGTCCTAACATTCCACATGTAAAACATCTCACTCCATGAAAAGGATTTCTTAATCTAAATGAGTTATAAGATCTCTTCCTAGGTGTTGAACTCATATTATTTTTCTTAGACTTATAGAATTGCTCAAGTATGGGTGTAGGTCTATTTTCCATAATAGCCTTAACTTCCAATTCAAGGTATTAGTACATATCTGTCAACATAGATATTTCCATTTTCAAATCTATCTCTCTATGCTCTGATTCTTTCGAAAATACTTCATAATCATATTTAGGTTGAGTATGTGATGATTTCATAAGTTAGTGCTTTTTATTCAAATTATCGAACTCATCCAATAGGCACATGTGGTTGCTATCAATGTTTGTATGGTCTTTCCTAAGGATTTCAAATTCTTTTTGAAAGTTTATATGTTCTTTGTTCAGTTTAGCATGCAATTTTTTCAGTTTTGTATATTTAGTATGAATTCTATCAAAAACTTCAAATAATTCTTCATAAGATAAATCACATACCTCATCTTGGTCTGAATGATCAAGATCATCTTCCATCAAGCATAAATTTATAACTTCCTCTTTAGGTGTTATTTCTGATGAGTCAGATGTTGAGTTCGCCCAAAATGCTTTCGAAAATCTCTTCTTGCCCTTCTTCACATTGGTTTTCTCCTCAACCTTCTCCTTGCTAGGATTAGCTTTGAGATTTGGGAAATCAGTCTTGATGTGTGCAGGCTTCCTACATTTATAGCAAATTACTTCATTAGAAGCCTTTTTATTTTTATGGAACTTACCTTTGTTCCATTGATGATGTCTCCTTTGCTTCCTCCTTAGAAAACTTTTAAATTGCATCGTCATGAGAGCAATGTCTTCCTCATCCTCAAGTAGTGACTGATCACTATCTGAATCATCCACCTTCAACGCTATATTCTTCTCCTTCCATTTTTCACCTGCATTAATCTATTTTTGAGTCACTCCTTGCTCATAGGAAATTAGTTATCTAAGAAGATTGTCAATTGAATACATATTTAAGTCTTTAGACTATGTAATGACAGTTATCTTTGCGTCATAGTTAGTTGGCAAATAACATAAAATCTTATGTACTTTTTTTAATTAGTTAGTTCCCTACCTAAAGCATGCAATGAGGTAACTATTTGAGTAAAATGTGTATACATGTCAGAGATTGATTCATTCAGTTTCATGCGGAAGAGTTTATAGTCATGCAATAGAATGTTCAATCTAGAGTGTCTGACCTCATTGGTTCCTTCAAACATAATGCAAAGTCTATCCTATTTTTCTTTTTCTGATTTATAAGTTGAAATATGCATATAATCTTCAGATTTAAGAGCACCGAAAAAGCTATTCAAGCATTTTGCATTTAATTATGTTAACTCCCTTTCTTCTATAGTCCAATCTATAAATAATGTTTCAACTCTAATGACATCAAGAACTCTAGTAGGTGCAGTATAAACATCCTTTACTAACATCCATATGCGATAGTTAAGTGATTGTAGAAAAGTAGACATACGAGTTTTCCAAAAATCAAACAGAATGTTATCAAATAATGGTGGTCTAGTTATAGAATATCCTTCAGAAGTATTATAGTTTAAAAAATTAACTATGATCTAATTTTTAAAAAGTAATTTAAATAGTAATTTTTGAAAAAGGCTCTGATACTACTTGAAACTCTCAATAGGTTGTTAAACCTATCATAATATGCCCAAGGCTAACCAAGACGGGGTGAATTTGTAGTTTCAAAACTTATATATTGGAAATGAAACCTTTTATGTAAAAAATTTATTTGAAATAGTATTTGAGCAAGATTAAATTTTTAATAAAAAAATTACTTTTCAACCACAAAAAAAAAAATATTACAGAAAGTAAAAATGCGGTAAAATGAAAAGAATAGAGAACACCAGATTTTTTAGTGGTTCGGTCCAACAAGACCTACGTCCACTCCCTAGAGACTCCTTCTCCAGTTATTGCACTATACTCAAGTGACTCTCCTTTTACCCCCACATCAAGGCAGAGAAGCCTTTACAATTTCCTTCTCTTCCACCAACCCCAGTGCGGTAGAGAACCATCATCCTTTCTCACCCTCTGGTGAAGGAAGAGAACCCAGTATCCATTCTCACCCTCCTAGTGATGGAAGAGAACCAAGCATCCTTTCTTACCCTCCTAGTGATGGAAGAAAACCCAGCATCCTTTCTTACCCTCCTAGTGATGGAAGAGAACCAAGCATCCTTTCTGACCCTCCTGGTGATCGCAGAGAACCAAGTATCCTTTCTCACCCTCTTGGAGATGGAGGAGAACCAAACTCTCCTTCAAAAATCTTCTTACAAGAGTTTTCAAAGAGAAAGGGAAGAGACTTGAGTACAAACAATGAGATCCTCACCTTTGGGCAACCTTGTGAATCCTCACACAATTTCCACTTCAAAGATCACACCACACTCACTCCGAAACACTCTCCCAAATCACTCTTTTTATCACTCTCAAGAAGAAATCGTAGAAGAAGTGTATGACAGTCAGTTTTTAGAACCCTTATATAAAAAGGACAAGAAAAACTATCTAAAATCTTAAAATTTCAAGTAATGAAGTCAGATCATACCATACAATCAAACTTCATACAAACAGTTCAAAATAATGAACAGCTCATCCCATACAATCCTGTATGAACCTGTAAGAACCAATTTTTGTACTCTAGAAAATGATATATGAAACTAAATCATACTGTACTAATAGTTCAAAAAATGAACGGTTCATCCCATAGGATACTATATGAACCATGTAAGACCCTATATCGTACTCTAGAAAATGATGTATGAAACCAAATCATACTATATGAACAATTCAAAAAATAAAAGGTTCATCTCCTATGATGCTATATAAACCATGTAAGACCCTGTTTCGTACTCAGAAAATGATGTACGAAAACATTTTGTACTGTACGAACAGAAAAAAAATGAACGGTTCATCTTGTACGATCCTGTATGAACCATATAATCCCCTATTTCATACTCTAGAGAATGTTGTACAAAAACATTTCATACTGTACGATTTGTACTTAGAAAAATTTTTACTTTGAAACCAGGCAAGTTCATTTTCGAGGAGATATTAAATACAAATCATCCTGAATGAATTAAAATTATACAGTATGAATAACAAAAAAATTATCAAGCTCCCCTAGTATGTGTGTGTATTGTTACCCAATTACAATCACAATCTCTCAGACTCAAGTACAATAAAAAAATAGACTCCAACTTATGACAACCCCTAAATTTATCTATCTTGAAGTCTTTAGAAGTTTGGAGTATGATTTTCCTAAAAAATATGTTTGTACACATAAAAACACACTTTCCAACATATGTTAGGAGAAACAATAATCAAATAATAAAATTTTGATATCATCAGAAACTCAGATGATTATAACAAAATCGTGAAAGTTAATTGCAAAATCTTAACATGATCTTCCAGTCTTGATCCTCTGTGATGGGCATATTCCTACCCCATCAAATGATCTCCTAGTTTTGATCATCTGTGATGGGTTTATTCTTCCCCCATCATATGATCTCCCAATTTTGATCCTCTGTGGTGGCCATATTCCTACCCAACCATTTGATCTCCTAATTTTGATCCTATATGATGGGAAAACCCTACCTCATCATATGATCTCCTAGTTTTGATCCTTTGTGATGGCATATTCCTACCCCATCATATGATCTCCCATTATTATTCCTCTATGATGGGTATATTCTAACCCCATCATATGATCTCTTAGTTTTAATCCCGTTTGATGGGCATACTACTACCCATTATATAACTTTTAAGTCTTGATCCTCTATGATGGGCATATTCCTAACCCATCTTTTTATCTGATAATTTTGATCCTCTGTGAAATGCAAATTTCTACCCCATCATATGATCTCCCAGTTTTGATCCACTTTAATGGAAATATTCCTACCCCATCATATGATCTCCCAATTTTTATCCTCAATGATGGGTATATTGCTACCCCATCATACGATCTCCACATTTTGATCCTTTATGATAGGCATATTCCTTCCCCATCATATGATCTTATGGTCATTATACTTTATGATGGGCTTATTCCTACCCCATCACACGATCTCCTAATTTTGATCCTCTATGATGGGCTTATTCCTAACCCATCTTATAATCTCCTAGTTTTGAACCTCTATAATGACCATATTCCTACCCCATCATATGATCTCCCTATTTTGATCCTGTGTGATGGCCATATTCTTACCCCATCATATATCTCCTAGTTTTGATCCTCTATGGTGGGCATACTCCAATCCTATCATATGATCTCCTAGTTTTAATCCTTTGTGATGGGCATATTCCTACCCTGTATATGATCTCACATTTTTGTTCCTCTATGATAGGCATAATCATACCCCAATCATATGATCTCCAAATTTTAATCCATTCTGATGGGTATATTCAAACCACATCAAATGATCTCTAAAATTTGATCCTCTGAATGGGCATATTCCTACCCCATCATATGATCTTCTAGCCTTAATCCTTGGAGATGGGAATATTTTTATTCCATCAAATGATCTCCTAATTTTGATCCTCTATGATGGGCATATTCCTACCCCCTCATATAATATCCTAGTTTGGATCCTCTATAATGGGCATATTCCTACCCCTTTATATGATCTTCCAGTTTTAATCCTCTGTAATAGGCACATTCCTTCCCCGTCATATGATTTCCTAGTTTTGACCCTCTGTGATGGGTATATTCCTACGCCAACATAAGATCTCCTAATTTTGATCCTCTATAATGAGCATATTCCCATCCCATCATATGATCTCCCAGTTTGTATCCTCTGTGATGGGCATATTCCTATCCCCACATATGATCTCAAGATTTGATCCTCTATGATGGGCAAATCTATACACGTTGATATGATCTTCCAGTTTTGATCTTCTATGATGGGCATATTCCTACACCATAATATAATCTCCCATATGCTATGATGGGCATATTCATACCCCATCATACGATCTCCTAGTTTTAATATTCTATAGTAGACATGTTCTTATTCCATCATATGTCTCCCAGTATTGATCCTTTATGATGTGCATATTCCCATCCCATTATACGATCTCCCAATTTTAATCCTTATTTATGGGCATATTCCTATCCCATCATACGATATCCTAGTTTCAATCCTCTATGATGGGTATATTCCCACCCCATCATATAATTTCCCAATTTTGATCTTTTATGATGGGCATATTCCAACCCTATCATATGAACTCTGAGTTTTGATCCCCTGTGATAGGCATATTCTGACCTGATCATATGATCTCCTAGTTTTGATCCAGTCTGATGGGCATATTCCAAGCCAACCATATATTCCTTCAATTTTGACCCTTTGTAATGGGCAAACTCCTACCCCATCATATGATTTCCCAGTTTTGATCCTCTATGATAGGTATATTCCAACCCCAACAAATGATCTACTAGTTTGGATCCTTTATGATGGGCATATTCCTATCCCATAAATAATTTTTTTTAATTTTAATCTCTTTTAATGGGTATATTTCTATCCCATCATAGATCTCCCAATTTTGATCCTTTGTGATAGGCATATTCTTCCCCATCATATGATCTCCTAATTTTGATCCTCTGTGATGGGCATATTCCTTCCCCATACTATGATCTCCCAGTTTCGTTCCTCTGTGATGGTCATATTCCAACCCCATTATATGATCTTCCAGTTTTGATCCTCTATGATGGGCATTTTCCTACCCCCTCAAATGATCTCCCAATTTTAATCCTCTTTGATGGGCATATTCCGACCCCATCATATGATTGCCCAATTTTGGTCCTCTATGATAGGCATATTCCTACCCCGTCATACAATCTCAAAGTTTTGATCTTCTATAATAGGCATATTCTTACCCCACCATACAATATCCCAATTTTATTTCAATGTGATGGGCATATTCCTACCCCATCATACAAAATCCTAGTTTTGATACTCTGCTCTTGGTATATTCCTACCCCATCATACGCTCTGCAAGTTTGATTCTCTATGAAGGGCTTTATCTTACCCAATCAAATGATCATCTCGTCTTGATCCTCTATGATGGGCATATTTTTACCCTAACACACGATCCTCCAGTTTTGATCCTCTATGATGGGAAAAATCATAACCCATCATATGATTTCTTAGTTTTTATCCTCTATAATGGGCATATTCCTACCCCATAATATGATCTTCGAATCTTGATCCTCTATGATGGGCATAATCCTACCCCATCACATGATCTCCTAGTTTCAATCCTCTGTGATGGTATACTCCTACCCTATTATACTATCTCCTAATTTTAATCCTCAGTGATGGCTATATTCCTTCCCCATAACATGATCTCCTAGTTTCAATCTTATGTGATGGGCATATTGCAACCCCATCATACGATCTTTCATTTTTGAGCCTCTTTGATGGGCATATTCATAACCCATCATACGATCTCCCAATTTCTATCTCTATCATTGCCTTAATCGTACCCCATCATATGATCTTCCAATTTTTATCCTCTGTGATGGGTATATTCCTACCCCATTATTTGACCTCTTAGTTTTGATCCTTTGTGATGGGCATATTCCTACACCATTATATAATCTTTCAGTCTTGATCCTCTGTGATTGGCATATTTCTACCCCATCTTACAATTTTCTAATTTTGATCCTATATGGTAGGTATATTCATACCCCATCATAAGATTTCCCAGTCTTTATCCTCTTTGATGAGCGAATTCCTACCCCTTCATATAATCTCCCAATTTTGATCCTCTATGATGGGTATATTCCTACCCAATCATTCAATCTCTAAGTTTTGATCCTCTGTGATATGCATATTCTTAACCCATTATATAATATCCTAGTCTAGATCCTTTATAATACGCATATTGCCACACCATTATATAATCTCCTAATTTTGATCCTCTATAATGGGCAAATTCTTACCCCCTCATACGATCTCCTTATTTCGATCCACTATGATGGGCATATTCGTACCCTTCACATGATCTTCCAGATTGGATCCCCTGTGATGGGAATTTTCCTACCCAATCATACAATCTCTCAATTTTGATCCTCTATGATGGGCATATTCCTACCCCCTAAAATGATCTCCTAGTTTTGATCCTCTGTGATGGGCTTATTCTTACCCAATCTTATGATCTCCTAGTGTTGATCCTCTATGATTGGCAAGTTCCTACCCCCTCATATAATCTCCTAGTTTTGATCCTCTATGTTGGGCGTATTCCTACCCCTTCATACAATCTTCCAGTTTTGATCATCTGTGATGGGTATATTCCTACCCTATCATACTATCTCCCAATTTTAAAACCTCTATGATGAGCATATTCCTACCCGATCATAAGATCTCCTAGTTTCAATCCTTTGTGATAGGAATAGCCTTACCCCATCATACAATCTCCCAGTCTCGATTCTTTATGATGGGCATATTCCCACCCCATCATACGATCTCCCAATTTTGATCCTCTATGATCGACGTACTCCTACCCCATCCTACGATATCTAAGTTTTAGTCCTCTATGATTGGTATATTTCTACCCCATCATAGAATCTCTTAGTTTTGATCTTCTATGATGGGCATATTCCTACCCCATCTTATTATGTCCCAGTTTTGATCCTTTGTGATAGGCATAATCATACCCGATCATATGATCTCCCAATTTCAATCATCTATGATTGGCATATTTGTACCCCACCATATATTCTCCTAGTTTTGATCATCTATGATGGGAAAATTCCTACCTCATCACATAATTTCCCAATTTTATCCTCTATGAAGGGCAAATTCCTGCCCCATCATATGATCTCCCTATCTCAATTCTCGGTGATAGGCTTATTCTTACCCCATCATAAGTTCTCCCAGTTTCAATCCTCTATGATGGGTATATTCCCACCCCATCATACGATCTCCCAATTTTGATATTATATGATGGACATATTTCTACCCCATCATATGATCTCAAAGTTTTGATCATCTATGATGTAAATATTCCCACCTCATCATATGATATCCAAATTTTGGTCCTTTGTGATAGTCTTATTCCTGCCCGATCACACGATCCCCTAATTTTGATCCACTATGATGGGTAAATTCCTACCCCACGATATATTCCTCCAATTTTAATCCTCTATCATGGGCAAATTCCTACCTCATCATACAATTTGCTAGTTTTGATCCTCAGTGATAGGAAAATTCCTACCCAACCAAATGATCTGCTAGTTTGGATCCATTGTGATGGACATATTCCTACCCCCTCAAATGATCTTCCAATTTAAATCCTCTTTGATGGGCATATTTTTACCCCATCATGCGATCTCCAAGTTTTGATCCTCTATGATAGGCCTATTCCTATCCCATCATACGATCTCCTAGTTTTGATCCTCTGTAATGAGCATAATCCAACCCCATCATATGATCTTCTTGAATTAATCCTCTCTGATGTGCATTTTCATACCCCATCATACGATCTCCCAATTTTGACCGTCTTTTATGGCATTATTCCTACTTAATCATATGATCTCCCAGTTTTGATCCTTTGTGGTAGGCATATTCCAACCCCATCATATAATCTCCTAGTTTTGATCTTCTATGATGGGCATATTCCTGCCCCATCATATGATCTCTTAGTTTTGATCCTCTATGACGGGCATATTCCTACGCCATCATACGATCTCCTAGTTTCGATCTTCTATGGTGGGCATATTCCTGGCCCATCATATGATCTCTTAGTTTTGATCCTCTATAATGGGCATATTCCTACCCCATCATACAATCTCCCAATTTTATTTCTATGTGAAGGGCATACTCCTACCCCATCATTTAATGTCCTAAAATTGATCATCTGCGATGTGTATATTTCGACCCCATCATATGGTCTCCCAATTTTGATCTTCTGTGATGGGTGTATTCTTACGCCATCATATGATCTTCTAGTCAAGATCCTTTATAACAGGCATATTCCCACCCCATCACATGATCTCCTAATTTTGATCTTCTATAATGGCCATATTCCTACCTCATCATATGATCTCCCAATTTTGAACCTTTATGATGGGCATAATCCTACCACATCATATGATCTCCTAGTTTTGATCCTCTGTGATGGTCAAATTACTACCTCATCGTATGATCTCCTAGTTTTGATCCTCTTTGATGGGCATATTCTTAGCCCATCATACAACCACTCAATTTCGATCCTCTTTATTGGGCATATTCTAGCCCCATCATATGATATCCCAAATTGATCCTACGTGATGGGCATTTTCCTACCCCTTCATATGATCTCCTAGTTTTGTTCTTATATGATGGGTATATTCCTACCCCATACTATGATCTACCAGTTTTGATCCTCTATTATGAGCATATTCCAACCCCATCATTTGATGTTTCGATTTTGATCCTCTATGATGGGCATTCTGCTACCCCATAAAAAGATCTCCCAATTTTTATCCTCTTCGATGGGCATTTTCCTACCCCATCATATGATCTCCCAGTTTTTATCCTCTGTAATAGGCATATTCCAATCCCATCATATGGTCTCCTAGTTTTGAATCTTCTGTAATCGATATAATCCAAGCCATTCATATGATCTCCTAGTTTCGACCCTCTATTATGGGTATATTCCTACCCCATTATATGGTCTCATAATTTTATTCCTCTGTGACGGGCATATTCCCGCCCCATCATACAATCTTTTAGTTTCAATCCTTTGCGATTGGTATATTCCTACCCCATCATTCACTCTCCCAGTTTTGATCCTCTATGATTGGCTAATTTCTAACCCATCATATGATCTTCTTGTCTTGATCCCCTAAAATGGGCATATTCCTACCCCATCATAAGATCTCTCTTTTTTGATCCTCTGTGAAGGGCATATTCCTACCCCATGATACGATCTCCTAATTTTTGATCCTCTGTGATGGCATAATCCTACCCACTGATATGATCTCCTATTTTTTTCCTTTATGATGGGCATATCCCTCCCCCATCATACGATCTCCTAATTTTGATCACTTGTGATGGGCATATTCCTACCCCATCAAATGATCTCCTAGTTTTGATCTTCTGTGAAGGGTAAATTTCTATCCCATCATATGATCTCCCAATTATAATCCTTTGTGATAAGCATATTCCTACCCCATCATTTGATCTTCTAGTCTTGATGCTCTATGATGGGCATATTTCTAGCCCATCACATGATCTCCTAGTTTTGATCCTAGGTGATGGGCATATTCCTACCCCATCATACTATCTCATAGTTTTAATCCTCTCTGATGTTCATATTCCTTCCCCATCAAACGATCTCATAGTTTTGAACCTCTATGATGGGCATATTACTTTTGCATCATACGATCTTTCAGTTTTGATCCTCTTTAATGGGCATATTCCTACCCCATCATAAGATCTCTGAATTTGGTTTCTCTGTAATGGGCACATTCTTACCCCATTATACGATCTCTTAATTTCGATCCTTTACGATTGGTATAAACCAACCCAACCATACACTCACCTAATTTTAATCCTCTGAGATGGACTTATTCTTACCCCATCTTACGATCTTCTAGTCTTGATCCTCTGTGACGGGCATATTCCTACCCCATCACATGATCTCCTATTTTTTATCTTCTATGATGGGCATATTCCTACCTCATCAAATTATATCTCAATTTTGATCCTTTGTGATGGGTATAATCCAACCCAATCTTATGATATCCTAGTTTTTGATCCTTTGTGATCGACTTATTCCTACCCCATCATATGATCTTCTAGTTTTGGTCCTCTTTAATGATCATATTCCTAGCCCATCATACGATCCCCAAATTCCAATCTTCTTTATTGGACATATTCCTACTCTATCATATGATCTACCAGGTTTTATCCTCTCTGATGGGCATATTCCTTCCCCATCATATGATCTCTAAGTTTTGATCCTCAATGATGGGTATATTCCTACCCCATACTACAATCTACCGATTACGATCCTCTATGATGTCCATTTTATAACCCCATCACATGATGTTTCAATTTTGATCATCTATGATGGGCATTTTCCTACCCCATCAAACGATCTCCAAATTTTGATTCACTTTGATGGGCATATTCCTACCCCATCAAATGATCTCCCAGTTTTGATCCTCTATGATAGGCATATTCCTATCCCATTACATGATTTCCAAGTGTCGAATCTTCTATCATCGGCTTACTCCTACCCCATACTATAATTTACCAGTTTTGATCCTCTATGATGGGCATATTCCAACCCCATCATATGATCTTCCAATTTTGATCCCCTGTGATCGGTTTTTTTTTACCCCAACAAATAATCTCCCAATTTTAATCCTCTTTGAAGGGCATACTCCTACCCCATTAAATGATCTCCATGTTTTGATCCTCTATAATAGGCATATTCCTACCCAATCATATGATCTCCTAGTTTGGAATCTTCTATGATCAGTATACTCCTTTTCCAACATATGATCTCCTAGTTTCGATCCTCTATGATGGGCATACTCCTACCCCATTATACGATGTCCTTATTTTGTTCCTCTGTGATGGGTAAATTCCCACCACATCATACGATCTCCTAGTTTCGATCCTCTATGATGGGTATATTCCTACCCCATCATACTCTCTCCTTATTTTGTTATTCTATGATGGGCTTATACCTACCCCATCATATGATCTTTTAGTCTTGATCCTCTGCAATGGGCATACTCTCATCCATCACTTAATCTCACAATTTTGTTCCTCTATGTTGGGCTTATTCCTACCGTATCATACGATCCCCTAGTTTTGATCCTCTATGATGGGCATATTTCTACCCCCTCATATGACTTCTTAGTTTAATCCCCTGTGATGGGCATATTCCTAACCCTTCATACGATCTCTTAGTTTTGATCCTCTACGATGGGCATATTCCGACCCCCTCATATGACTTCCTAGTTTTGATCCTCTGTGATGGGCATATTCCTCCCCCTTCATATGATCTTTAAGTTTTGACCCTTTATGATGGGTATATTCCTACCACATCATACTATCTCCAAATTTTGATCCTCTATGATGGGTATATTGAAACCCCAACATATAATCTCCTAATTTTAGACCTTTATGATGGGCATATTCCTACCCCATCATATAATCTCCTAATTTTGAACCTCTTAGATAGGCATATTTCGACCTAATTATACGATCTCCCAGTTTTGAACCTTTTTTATGGGCATATTCCTACCCCATCATATGATCTACCAATTTCGATCCTTTGTAATGGTCATATTCTTACCTCAAAATATGATCTCCTAGTTTTGATCTTTTGTAATGGGCATAGTCCTACCCCATTAGATGATTTCCTAGTTTTGATCCTTTGTGATGGGTATAATCCTACCCAATCATATGATCTCCCATTTTTGTTCCTTTATGATAGGCATAATATAACCCCATCACAGAATCTGACAGTTTTGGTCCCCTGTAATAGTTATATTCCTACCCCATTGTAAGTTCTCCTAGTTTTGATCCTTTATGATGGGCATATTCCTGCCCCTCATACGATCTCCCACATTCGATCGTCTGTGATGGGCATATTCCTACCCGATCATATGATCTTCTAGTTTTGATTTTCTGTGATGGATTTTTTCCCACCGCATCATACAATCTCCCAATTTCAATCCTCTGTGATAGGCATATTCCTACCCCACCATATGATCTTCTAGTCTTGATCCTCTATGATGGGCATATTCCAAACCCATCACATGACCTCCTAGTTTTGATCCTCTGTGATTGGCATATTCCTACCCCATCATACTATCTCTGAGTTTTAATCCTCTATGATGGTCATATTCCTTTCGAAATATACGATCTCCTAGCTTTGATCCTCTGTGATGGGAATATTTCTACACCGTCATACGATCTTTCAGTTTTGATATTTTTTTATGGGCATATTCCTACTCCATTATACTATCTCCTTGTTTCAATTTTATGTGATGGTCATATTCCTTCCACATCATATGATCTCCTAGTTTTTATCCTTTATGATGGGCATATTGCTACCCCATCATACGATCTTTCAATTTTGATCCTCTTTGACGGGCATATTCCTACCCCATCATACGATCTCCCATTTTGATCCTCTATGATGGTGATATTCCTGCCCCATCATATGATCTGCTAGTTTTGATCCTCTGTGATGGGCATACTCCTACCCTATTATATAATCTCGCATTTTTGTTCCTCTGTGAAGGGCATAATCATACCCCATCATAAGATCTCCCAATTTTGATCCTCTGTGATAGGTGTTTTCCTAACCCATCATATGATCTTATAATTTTGATCCTTTGTAATGGGCGTATTCCTACCCTATCATATGATCATCCAGTCTTGATCCATTGTGATGGGCATATTTTTACCCCATCATATGATTTCCTAATTTTGATCCTCTATGGTAGGCATATTCCTACCTCATCATACGATCTCCGAGTTTTGATGCTCTTTGATAGGCATATTCATACCCCATCATACGATATCCCAATTTTGATCCACTGTGATGGCCATATTCCTACCCCATCATATGTTCTCCTTGTTCTGATCCTTTGTGATGGCCATACTACTACCCGATCATATGATCTCCTAGTTTCATGAAAGTTCATTAGGGATGTTAATCCCTTATGAATAAGCCCGACGTTAACCAAGAGGGGGGTGAATTGGTTATTTAAAAATTTGTGAGCAAAAAATAATTTAGAAAATATTTTTGAATGTTTTAAAAAACATTTACAGTTTCGTTATGATGAGCAGATGTTCAACAATAATAAAATAATAATCACAATCAGACAATCATCAATAGAAAAATAAGTGCAGAAAATAATCAGAATGAACACACTAGATTTTATAGTGTTTCGATCAACTTCACCTACGTCCACTCCCCAGAGCCTCCCCTCCGGGGATTGCACTAACACTAAGTGACTCTCCTTCTGCTCCCACAGCAAGACAGAGAAACCTGTACAAAACGCCTTTCCACCAGCCTGGTGAGGCAGAGAACCCAGACTCCTTTAGCTTCCTCCTGAAGCAGGCAAAGAACCTATACTCTTTTCGCTTCCTCCTGAAGAAGGAAGAGCATCTTATCCCTTTTTCTCCCTCCAGAAGCAGGCAGAGAACCTGGATCTCCTTGCTGACGATCCTTCCATAGAGACACCAACAAGGCACGAGACGACGACCGGACAAGATGACTCAGATCCTTGATTGGAGCAACCTTTATGAACACCTCACAAACTCCTCCTCACATGATCCTCTCTCTCTCTCTCTCTCCCAAGCTCTCTCTCTCTCTCTCTCTCAAGGTTCTCTCAGGCAAGGAAGGTGGCAAAAGATCTCAATGGTTGAACAAAGGAGATCTTAAATAGGAGGGCTCAAAAATTTCCTTGAAACTCAATTTGATGATTCTGTTCGTGCAGTACGATCCAATATCATATAGTACGATCAGTTTTAAAATAGTTTCATCCAGTACGATTGTAGATGAACAATTCAAAAATTTTATTAATATCATACAGTATGATCCATATATTATACTGGATGTTCCTTTTATTTTCAATTGTTTGTACAGGATGATCTATGGGATGAATGACATCGTCTATGTTCATCATCCCGCACTGTACCCTTCGTACAATAAGATCAGTTCATTTTCAGCATCATCCTGTACGATGTAAATATCATCTGAAAAGATCAGTACAAAAAATTATGGTTTCGTGTGGTACAATACATGGGATAACCCAAAATCATCTCTATTCCTTGTACAGTACGATTTATATTATACAGTACGATCAAGTGTAATTAGGAAACCATAATTTAATTGCCTGATTACGGGGGATAATTTTGGAAATATTTTAAAAATTCATACAGTATGATCGTAATCATATAGTATGATTAGTTTAAAAAATTAGAATTCAAAACATAACAAAATAGTCTTGGTGGCTATGGTTTTCATGTTAAAATAAATCATACAGTACGATATGGATCATATAGTATGATTAGTTTATAATCTTAATAATCTAGAATTAGCTGTTTACCTTGGGTTTAAATGGCAGATCGTATAGTACGATTGAAAATCCTATAGTATGATTTTGTAAAAATATTTTAATTCAAGTAAAAACTTTTTAGCTCTCCCCCTGTGTGTTTGTGAAAGGTTACTTAACTTGGAGATCCGTTACATTACACTTGACTCAAGAAAAATGAAAAAGTACATTGAACCTGAAATACAAATAGACTGACTCGATCTTGAGTTGGCTTGAATTGCAATTGATCCTGTGAACCTGAAAGGTTAGACACTCAACCAGAAACAAAAGGTTTGTTATCATCAAAATCATAGTCCTTGAATCCAGATTCATAACATTTTGATCCTTTGTGATGGGCATATTCCTACACCCTCATACGATCTCCCATTTTTGTTCCTCTATGATGGGCATAATAATACCCCATCATACAATCTCCCAGTTTCAATCCTCTATAATGGGTATATTATTACCCCATCATATAATCTCCTAGTTTTAATCCTCTGTGATGACCATATTCCTACCCCATCATAGATCTTCCATTCTTGATCCTCTTTGATGGGCATATTTCTAGCCCGTCACAAGATCTCTTAATTTTGATCCTCTATGATGGGCATTAAACGACTCCTTTATACGAAGTCCTAATTTTCATTCTCTTTAATGGGCATATTCCTATCCATTATGCAATCTCCTTATTTTATTCCTCTGTGATGAGCAAATTTCCACCCTATCATGCGTTCTCCTAGTTTCAATCCTCTGTGATGGGTATATTCCTACCCCATCTTAATCTTTTCAAGTTTTGCTCCTCTAGGATGGGCTTATTCCTACCCCATCCTACGATCTTTTAGTCTTAATCCTCTATAATGGGCATATTTAGACCCCATCACATCATCACCTAGTTTTGATACTTTGTGGTGGGCATATTCCTACCCCATTATACCATCTCTTAGTTTTGATCCTTTATAATGGGCATATTCCTACCCCTTCATATGATCTCCTAGTTTCTATCCTTTATAATGGGCATATTCCTGCCCCAACATATGATATCCCAGTTTTATTCTTTGTAATGGGCATATTCCTACCCGATCATATGATCTCCTAGTTTTGATCTTTTGTGATGGATATATTCTTACCCCATCATATGATCTCCCAATTTCAATCCTCTGTGATAGGCATATTCCTACCCCATCATATGATCTTCCAATCTTGATCCTCTATGATGGGCATATTCCTAGCCCATGCCATGATCTCCTAGTTTTGATCCCCTATGATAGGCATACTCCCACCCCATCATATTATCTCCTAGTTTCAATCCTCAGTGATGGTCAAATTCTTTCCCCATCATACGATATCCTAGTTTCGATCCTCTATGATGGGCATATTGCTACCCCATTATATGATCTCCTAGTTTTGATCCTCTGTGATGGGCATACTCCTACCCCATCTTGTAATCTCCTAGTTTTGATCCTTTGTGATGGGCATATTCCTACCCCATCATACGATACCCTAATTTTGATCCTTTGTGATAGGCGTATTCCTACCCCATTATATGATCTCCTAGTTTTGATCTTTTCAGATTGGTGTATTCCTACCCCATCATACGATCTCCGAGTTTTGATCCTCTATGAGGGGCATATTCCTACCCCATCCTATGATCTTCCAAGCTTGATCCTTTGTGATGGGCATATTCCTACCTCATCATATGATTTCCTTATTTTTATCCTCTATGGTTGGCATATTCCTACCCCATCATATGATCTTCCAATCTTGATCCTCTGTGATGGGAAAATTCCTATTCCTTCACACGATCTCCTAGTTTTGATCCCCTGTGATGGGCATATTCCTACCCCATCATACTATCTCCTAGTTTTAATCTACTGTGATGGTCATTTTCCTTCCCCATCATACAATCTCCTAGATTTGATCCTCTATGATGGGCATATTGCTACTCCATTATACAATCTACTTATTTTGATCCTCCGTGATGGGCATACTCCTACCCCATATGTAATCTCCTAGTTTTGGTCTTTTGTGATGGGCTAATTCTTACCCCATTATATGATCTCCCTTTTTTGTTGCTCTATGATGGGCATACTCATACCCATACTCCTACCCCATATGTAATCTCCTAGTTTTGGTCTTTTGTGATGGGCTAATTCCTACCCCATTATATGATCTCCCATTTTTGTTGCTCTATGATGGGCATAATCATACCCCATCATAAGATATTCTTGTTTTGACCCTCTGTGATTGGTATATTCCTACCCCATCATACAATCTCCTAGTTTCAATCACTTATGATGGGCATATTCCTACCTCATCCTATGATCTTCCAATCTTGATCATTTGTGATGGGCATATTCCTACCCCATCATATGATCTCCTTATTTTTATCCTCTATGGTAGGCATATTTCTACCCCATCATACAATCTCCTAGTTTTTATCCTCTGTGATGGGCATATTCCTACCCCATCATTTGATCTTCTAGTATTATTCCTCTGTGATGGGCATATTCCTACCCCATTATACGATCTCCTTATTTTTATCCTCTATGGTAGGCATATTCTTACCCCATAATACGATCTCCAAATTTTTATCCTCTTGGATTATCATATTCATACCCCATGACTTTATATCCCAATTTTGATCCTCTGTGATGGCCATATTCCTACCCCATCATATAATCTCCTAGTTTTGATCCTCTATGATGAGCATATTCCTACCCCATCATATGATCTCTCAGTTTTGATCCTCTGTGATGGGCATATTTCTACCATAGCATATGATCTCCCATTTTGTTCCTCTGTGATGGGCATAATCATACCCCATCATACAATCTCTGAATTTTAATTCCCTCTAATGGGTATATTCATACCCCATCACACGATCTCCTAATTTTGATCCTCTTTGATGGGCATATTCCTACCCATTTATACGATCTCCTAATTTTGATCCTTTGTGATGGGCATATTCCTATCCCATTATACGATCTCCTTATTTTATTCTTATGTGATGGGAAAATTCCCACCCCTTATATGATCTCCTAGTTTTGTTCCTCTATGATGGGTATATTCCTACCCCATCATATGCTCTCCCAGTTTTGATCCTTTAAGATGGGCTTATTCCTACCCCATCATATGATCTTTTAGGTTTGATCATTTGTAATGGGCATATTCCTACCCCATCACATGATCTCCTAGTTTTAATTCTTTGTTATGGGCATATTATTACCCCATCATACGTTCTCATACTTTTGATCCTCTGTGATGGGCATATTCTTACCCCATCATATAATCTCCTAGTTTTGATCCGTTATGATGTTCATATTCCTGCCCCATCAAATCATCTTCCAGTCTTGATCCTCTATGATGGGCATATGCCTAATACATCACACGATCTCCTAGTTTTGATCCTCTATGATGGGCATACTCCTACCACATGATACTGTCTCCTAGTTTTAATCCTCTGTGATGGTCATATTCCTTCCCAATCATAAGATCTCCTAGTTTTGATCCTCTATGATTGGCATATTGCTACCCCAATATTCTATCTCCGAGTTTTGATGCTCTGTGATAGGCATACTCCTACCCTATCATATGATCTCCTAGTTTTGATCATTTATGATGGGCCTAATCCTACCCCATTATATGATCTCCCATTTTTATTCCTCTGTGCTGGGCATAATCATACCCCATCATATGATCTCCCAGTTTTAATCCTCTCTTATTGGTATATTCCTACCCAATCATACGATCTCCTAGTTTTGATCCTATGTGATGGGCATATTCCTACCCCATCATATGAACTTCTAGTCTTGATCCTCTATGAAGGCCACATTCTTATACCATCATATGATCTCCAAATTTTTATCCTCTTTCATGGGCTTATTCCTACCAAGTTATACGATATCCAAATTTTGATCCACTGTGATGGCCATAGTTCTTTTCCATCATATGATCTTCAAATTCTGATCCTTTATGATGGCCATACTTCTGCCCCATTATATGTTCTCCTAGTTTCGATCCGTTATCATGGGCATATTCCTACCCCATCATATAATCTCCCATTTTTATTTATCTATGATGGGCAAAATCATACCCCATCAAATAATCTCCTAGTTTCAATCCTCTATGATGGGTATATTCCTACCCCATCATAAGATCTCCAAGTTTTAATCCTCTATAATGGGCATATTCCTACAACATTAGAGTTCTACCAGTCTTGATCCTCTATCATTGACATATTTCTACCCTATCACATGATCTCCTAATTTTTATCCTCTATGATGGGCATATTCCTACCCCCTCATACGATCTCCTATTTTTGATCCTTTGTGATGGGCATATTCATACCCCTTCATACGACCTTTCACTTTTGATCCTCTACGATGGGCATATTCCTAACCCATCCTACGATCTCCCAATTTTGATCCTTTGTGATGGACATTTTTTACCCTATCATGAAATCCCCCAGTTTTGATCCTCTATGATGGGCATATTCCTACCCATCATATGACCTCATAGTTTCGATCCTCTATAATGGGCTTATTCCTACCCCCTCATATAACTTCCTAGTTTTGATCCTTTATGCTAGGCAAATTTGCATCCCATCATACGATTTCCCAATTTTTATCCTCTATGATAGCTATATTCCTACCCCATTATACAATATGGCAATTTTAATCCTGTGAGATGGGTATATTCCTACCACATCATATGATCTCCCAGTTTAATTCTTCTATGATGGGCATATTCTTACCCCATCCTTTGATTTCCCAGTTTTGATCTATTATGATAGGTATATTCCTACCCGATCATATTATCTCCTAGTTTTGATCCTCTATAATGGGCATATTCCTACCCCACCATATGTTCTCCTAGTTTTGATCCTCTGTGATGGGAAAACTCCTGCCCCATCATGCGATTTCCCCATTTTGGTCCTCTATGATGGCCATATTCCTACCCCTTTATATGATCTGCTCGTTTGGATCCTTTAAGATGGACATATTCCTACCCCATTAAATAATCTTCATATTTTGATCCTCTTTGATGGGTATATTCCTACCCCATCATGCGATCTCCTAGTTTCAATCCTCTATGATGGGCATATTCCTACCCCATCCAATGATCTACTAGTTTAAATGGGCATACTCCTACCCCACCAAACTATCTTCCAATTTAGATCCTCTTTGATGGGAATATTCCTACCCCATCATACAATCTCCTAGTTTCATCCCCTATGATGGGTATATTCCCTATCATATAATCTCCTAGTTTTGATCCTCTATGATGGGCACATTCCTGCTTTATCATATGAACTCCTAATTTTATTTCTCTATGATGGGCATATTCCTACCCCATCATATGATCTCCTAGTTTCAATCCTCTGTGATGGGTATATTCCTGCCCCATCATATGATCTCCCACTTTTAATCCTCTGTAATAGGCATATACCTAATCATATATTTTTTTAATCTTGATCCTCTATGATGGGCATATTCCAAGCCAATTACATGATTTGCTAGTTTTGATCCTCTGTGATTTGATTACTGTTACCCCCATCATACTATCTCCTAGTTTTAATCCTCTGTGATGATCTTATTCCTTCCCCATCATACGATCTCCTAGTTTCGATCCTCTCTGATGGGCATATTGCTCCCACATCATACGATCTTGTAGATTTGATTTTGTTTGATGGGCATATTCTTAACCCGTAATATGATCTCCATGTTTTATTCCTCTATGATGGGAATACTCCTACCCCATCATACGATCTCCTAATTTTTTCCTCTGCGATGGGTATATTCCTACCTTATCATAAACTCTCCCAATTTTGATCCTCTATGATGGCCTTATTCTCACCCCATCATATGATCTTCTAGTCTTGATCCTCTATTATGGGCATATTCCTACCCCATCACACAATCTCTGAGTTTTGATCTTCTATGATTGGCATATTCCTACCTCATCATATGATCTCTGTGTTTTTATCCTTTGTGATAGGCATTATCCTACCCCATCATAAATTTCTAGTTTTGATCCTTAGTGATGGTCTTACTCCTACCCCATCATATGATCTCCTAGTTTTGAACCACTTTGTTGGGCATATTCCTAGCCCATTATATAATATCCCAATTTTGATCCTCTTTATTGGGCATATTCCTGCCTAATCATACATTCTCCCATTTTTTATCCTCTACGATGGGCATATTCCTACCCCATCATATGATCTCCTAGTTTTGATCCACTATGATGGGCATATTTCTACACAATATTATGATCCACCAGCTTTGATATTTTGTGATTAGCATATTCCAACCCCATCAAATGATCTTTTAGTTTTGATCCTCTTTGATGGGCTATATTCCCACCCCATCATATGATCTCCCAATTTTAGTCCTCTTTGATGGGCATATTCCCACCCCATCATATGATCTCCCAATTTTGATCCTCTATGATAGGCAGTTTGCTATCCCATCATTCGACCTCCTAGTTTTGAATCATGTGTGATCGGCGTACTCCAACCCCAGCATATGATCTCATAGTTTTGATCCTCTATGATGGCTATATTTCTACCCCAATATATAATCTCCCTATTTTATTCCACTGTGATAGGTATATTCCTACCCCATCATATGCCCTCCCAGTTTTGAATATCTATAATGGCCTTATTCCTACCCCATCATATGATCTTCTAGTCTTGATCCTCATTAATGGGCATATTCCTACCTCATCTCACAATCTCCTAATTTTGATCCTCTATGATGGGCATAATCCTACCCTATCATATGATCTCCTAGTTTTGATCCTCTGTGATAGGCATATTCCTTCCCCATCATATGATCTACTAGTTTTGATCATTTATGATTGGCATATTTCTGCCCCATCATACAATCTCCCAGTTTCGAGCCTCTATGACAGGTATATTCCTACCACATCATATGATCTCCTAGTTTTGATCTTCTGTGATGGGTCTATTTCTACCCAATCAAATGATCTCCCAGTTTGAATCCTTTATGAAAGGCATATTCCTACCCCATCATATGATCTTCTAGTCTTGATCCTCTGTGATGGGCTTATTCCTAGTGCATCACACGATCTCCTAGTTTTGATCCTCTATGATGGGCATATTGCTACCCCATCATACTTTCTCCTAGTTTTAATCCTCTATTGAGGTCATATTCCTTCCCCATCATACAAACTCCTAGTTTTAATCCTCTCTGATGGGCATATTTCTACCCCCATTATATGATCTTTCAATTTTGATCCACTTTAATGGGCATAATCGTACCCATCATACAATCTCCCAATTTTGATCCTCTATGATGGCCATCTTCATACCCCATCATATGATCTCCTAGTTTTGATCCTCTATGATGGGCATTCTCTTACCACATTATATGAACTCCAAGTTTTAATCCTTTATGATGGCTATATTCCTACCCAATTATACGATCTCCCTTTTTTGTTCCCCTATCATGGGCATAACCATACCCCGTCATATGATCTCCAAGTTTTGATCCTCTATGACATGTATATTCCTACCCCATTATATAATCTCTTAATTTAGATCCTCTATGATGGGCCTATTCCTACCCCATCATATGATTTTCCAATCTTGATCCTCTGTGATGGGCATATTCCTAACCCATCATAGGATCTCCTAATTTTGATCATGTATGGTAGGCATATTCCTATCCCATCATACAATCTACTAGTTTTGATCCTCTTTGATGGGCATTTTCCTACCCCATCATACGATATCCCAATTTTGATCTTCTATGATGGCCATTTTCCTATCCCATCATATGATTTTCTAATTTTGATCCTCTTTGATGGGCATTTTTCTGCCCCATCAAATGATCTCCCAATAATGATAATCCTTGATGGGCATATTCCTACCCCACCCTATGTTCTCCCAATTTTGATCCTCTATGATGGGCAAAATCCTACCCCATCATATGATTTTGAAAGTACGATATGCGCTAAGAGGGGGGTGAATTGGTATTTTTAAAAATTAAACCTAAACAGGAGTTCTAATTTTTTTATATTTTTTAAAATAATAATTTAACAAGTAGAATGCGAAGGCTAGTGATTTGTTCATAACTATCATATTGGTGACACAATTACAAATTTCACAATACAAGATCAAGATAATATTTTTCACCAAGCAGTTGAAATAGTAAATAAACACATGAAAAGTAAAGTGCGGTAAAAATAGAAAAAACACACCAGAAATTTTTATAGTGGTTCGGTCACTTGACCTAAGTCTACTCCCCGAAGTCCTCCACTCTGGGATTTGCACTACTAAAAGTTGACTCTCCTTTGCTCCCACAACAAGGCGGAGAAGCCTTTACAAGTCTCACTTTCACCTTCCCCGGTGTGGCAGAGTACCAAATGCTATGTCACCTTCCTGGTGACGGCAGCGGACCTTCTCCTTTTTCTGCCTCCTGGAGACGGCAGAGTACCTTGAGGATGTTGACCTCGAAGCCTCTCTTCCTAAAGAACCTTCCCGAGACTCACCAAGGCCACAAGAGGTGCAAGCATGCAGCTAGCTTGGAGCAACTGTATGATCCCCTCACACTCCTTCTCCCTCACGCTCAAGCTCACCTTCTCCTTCCTCTCACAAACCTTGGATCTCTCCAAAAGCTCCCCCTCAAGAGTTCCTTCCTCCGTCAACCACGGCCTCAACTTCCTCTAATTGTAAAATAAAAAGTCCATTTAAATCAGGCTTCAGAAAACCCTAAAAATTCAAATTTGATATTTCTATTCGTACAGTATGATATAATATCATACAGTATGATCAGTTCAAAAATAGCTTCATCCAGTACGGGTGCAGACGAACAGTTCACAGATTTTATGAATATCATACTGTACGATCCAAAGATCGTACAGGATGATCATGTAATTTTTTAACTGTTCATATGAAACGATCCCTGGGATGAAGGAATTTGTCTCTGACCATGGTCCCGCACTGTACCATTCGTACAGTATGAATAGTTCATTTTTTAGGTTATCATCCAGTACGATCAAAATATCGTTTGGGACGATCAGTACAAAAATTGTGGTTTCATCTGGTACGATCTACGGGATGACCCAAAATCATCTCTATCCATTGTATAGTACGATTGACATCGTACAGTACGATCAAATGTAATTAAGAAAATGAGATTTAATTGCCTGATTACGGAGGATAATTTTGGTAAGATTTCAAATAATCGTACAGAACGATCAGTATTGTACAGTACGATTAGTTCAAAAAATCAAAATTAAACCTTACCAAAGTTATTATGGCGGCTAGGGTTTTTGGAAAGAAACCAATCATACAGTACGATAAAGATCATACAATACATTTTGTTCACAGAACTAATCTTCCAAAAATTAGCCGTTAGCCTGAGTATTAAAGACCTATCGTACAGTACGATTGAAAATCATACAGTACGATTTGTCTAAAAAAAATTCCTTCTTAAAAAAAATTCCCCTGTGTGTGTGTGCATGGTTACTCCTTTTACATAGATGCTTTTGTGGCAGACTCAAGAAAAGAAAAATAAAAGAAACTAAAAATACAATTTCTTGTACATCCTATTCTACCTAGGCTTGAGTCTCCAGCAGTCTTGAACTATTTGTATCTTACCTGAAATGTTAGTGATCAAAGAAAACATTTATAATTTTTAAAGGAGAACATATTAAGTCAATAAGTATTATTTTTCATCATCAAAATCAAGTGCTCGGGATCCTGGATTGCAACAATCTCCCCCTTTTTGATGTTGTCAAATAATATTATCTGATACATACAATAAATGTTATTTCTTCCTTAGCTCCCCCTCACTAGAATGATGGATTTTAAAATGCAGGAGGAGTTTCAAAATTCTTTTTATATATATTTTTTTGTTTTTTTTGTTTTTTTAATAATAAAATAAATATAATAGAATGAAAGTAACATAGCAAAATAAGAAAGACAAACAACATTAAATTGAAGAATATAACATTACAGAACTTCTCCCCCTTTTGACAATAGCAAAAGGAGAAGATCATCACATAACAGTACAAAAGTAAGAATTACAAAACAAACACAAACACAAGCAACTAATAGAAAGAAATACAACATAACACAAACAAACTAAAGCATTCAAAAGTTGGGATCCTGATCCGGAGGTGGTGGTGAAGGTGGTGGAACCACTTGAAAGTACTGATGGAGGGACGTGAACTGGTGATCGATTGAGGTGAAGCGTTCCCCAAACCATCGCATGTCATCTACGTGCTGGTGGTGTTGTTGATCATTGAGGTAATCCAGTCTAGTTTCTAGGTGGTCAAGCCGTTGAATAATGACATCATGAGGGTGGGCTGGTTGGGTAGGTCCCGGTGGTCGTAGTAGTGGTGGTGGAGGTGCCTCGACTAGAGCAGCAGCATCTTCTTCATCAGAATCAGGATCAGCGTGCGTGGCCCCCGATGGAATAGAATATGTAAAGAGGCGTCTGTATAGAAGATATAATTATTATCTGGAGGGAGAGGATAGTGGAGTTGATATTTGGCATCTAGGATGTATCCAATGACATGGCCTAGAGCAAGATTTTGTTTTCTTTGGACACTGGGATATCAAAAAGCAGCCAAGGCATGAATATAGTCTAAGATCATTTGAGCTTCATCGAATTTTGTGCCAAACATGATTAAATTGGTGACAACAGACAGCAAAGGGGTAATGTGTATGTGATCTCCAGCTTTGGGTATAATGGATGTGCGAAGAACATGCTGGATAATGCGAGCATTTTGATTAAGACTTTGGATAAGAGGTTTGTGTTGATTGTTGGGTACATTCCTAAGGACCATGTTAATAGATGTCTAATCGAAGTCATTTGTGAGAAGGGATTGGGGACAAGGTCCTTTAGTGGATAAGCCAATATGTTTAGCTATGTCGTCTTTAGTGTTGACGACATTACATTTGCAGACATAGGAGGTGAGGGTTGTCCATTCTAAGTCGATCTTAAATTTTTTTAGGAATTCATAAAGGAGTTAAGAGTGAAATGGAAAGGCTAGTGTAGAAGAAATTGGAGAGTCGTAGAGGCAAATAGATTCATAACCTCTAAATTGAGCGCTGCTTGATTAAGCATGCGGGAAGGAGTAATCTTAGCCTCCTTGAATTTATTATAGTCTTTTTCATCCGCAGCAGAGAGAAAGCGATTGTCCAACCGCCGAGAGGAGGAGGAGCTTCCCTCGATCAGTCGGCCACGCTTGCTACCCCCAGCCATAGAGCAAAAAAAATTTGAAGGGAGTAAGGATTGGATAGAGATGAGTGAAATGGAGAAAGAAATCCCTTCAATTTATAGAATTCTAGCACTATCGTACAGTACGATGGCGGATCGTACAGTACGATAGGATGAGTTATTTCGTCTCGATGACTTTTCAGAAAAAAAGAGTCAAATCGTACAGTATGATTAGAATCCTAATGGATGATTGTGAGTGAGAGGTCGTTCGCCCTGAGGAGTCATCTGAATGACTTTTGATGAAATCGATCGTACAGTACGAATAGGTGTTCCTACAGTACGAACCGTAATAATGATCGTACCGACTGAGTTTAAATTTGTCCCAATCAAAAATGACATGTGGATCGTACAGTACGAATGGTTTTTCATACAATACGATGATCAATAAAATGGATCATATAGTATGATAAGTGGATCATACAGTACAATGTTTACAATATCAGGCATATCTGGACTGTTGATGGAAACGACGGTTGTGATCTGTGTATTAAAAAAGAACGTACAGTATGATTGTAAATCGTATAGTACAATGTGCACATGAATCCAAGGATCCAAGGTTGGGTATCAGTAAGATTGTTGTCAGGGGATCAGGAAACTCCCATTTTTTTTAATTTTTTTTATAATTATTAATTAAAATAGTATATTGACATAAAACACACAATCATACATTTTATTTATTTATTTTTTTAATTTAAATGAAGCATGAATATTTATGAAACCTAATTTTGTTCTTAATGTACTAAAGGTGACATATGCTAGTGGTTTTATGAAAGTATCAGCCAGTTGATCTTCAGTAGCAATATGGTGTAATTCAATATCTCCCTTGGCTATATGATCTCTTATGAAGTGATATAGGATGTCTATATGCTTTGTTCGTGGGTGCTGAATTGGATTTTTAGATATGCAAATTGCACTAGTGTTATCGCACATTATTGGGATTATTCCTACAGGTAGTCCAAGATCTAAAAGCTATTATTTTAACCTTAGAACTTAAGCAACATAGCTTCCTACCACTATATATTCTACTTCTACTTCAACTGTTGAGAGGGCTACCAAATTTTATTTTCTACTGGACCATAAAACTAAGGATTGCCCAATGAATTGACAGGTACCAGAGGTGCTTTTTCTATCTACCATACATCCTGCAATATCTGAATCTAAGTACCCTAAGATTTTAAAAGTGGTGTTGTGTCTAGGATACCAAATTCTTAAGTTGGGGGTGCCTAGTGAATATCTAAGAATTCTTTTTACAGCAGTCATGTGAGATTCTTTTGGGTCAGCTTGAAATCGAGCATAGAGATATACACTGAACATTATATCCGATCTGCTGGTAATTAAGTAGAGAAGTGATCCAATTATTCCCTTATACTTCTTCTGGTCTACAGGCTTTACATTAGGATCTTTATCTAATTTAATGTTAGAACTCATGGGAGTATTCATAGCCTTAGCATTGTCCATTTCATATTTTTTCAGAATCTCCTTGATGTACTTATATTGGCTAAGGAATGTTCCACCTTCCATCTATTTTACACTAAATCTAAGAAAATAATTAAGTTCTCCCATCATACTCATTTCAAACTCGTCACTCATTATTTTTGAAAATTCATCTTAGAAGGTTGTCTCTGAAGATCCAAACAAAATGTCATCTACATAAATTTTAATAATGAGTATCTCATCTCCTACCCTTTTTAAGAAGAGGGTGGTGTCCACACTACCCTTAACAAATCCTCTATCTAGTAGAAATGTACTAAGTCTTTCATACCAGGCTCTAGTTGCTTGCATTAACCCGTAAATTTTCCCTAAATCTCAACTGGTCAGCCAAGATCATCCAGGACGATCGATAGATCATCCTGTATGGTCAGTTTAAAATCAACTGCATCAGCCTGGACGATGTGGCTCTTTTGGACGATCAGTACAAAAATTGTTCATATCGTCCTGTACGATCCTGTGATCATCCGGGATGATTAGTGTAAATCGAGGAATATCATCCAGAGGACAGTTCGGGTCGAGTAGAGAAAACTATGCTGGACAACAAAAAAATGACTTAATCGTCCAAGATGATAAGTGTATCGTCCTGTACGATTTGATCAAAAAGTGACAAAATCATCCTGAGCACAGTTCGGGTCATACAGCTGAAATATACTAGACGATCATGATCATCCATGATGATATGATCGTATCAATCAAATATAAATTGCTTTCCTTAATTACCAGATTAATTTAGGCATGATTGTACTGGATCGTCCAGGACGATACACATATCGTCTGGGACGATCAGACAGAATAACGTAAAATAAAAACTTGCCTAACTTGATCTGGTGGCTGAGAATTTCTGATTTGAGAATATCGTCTTGTATGATCCAAAGATCATCCAAGATGATCTGCTTAATCAGACCCTCTTAACTTGGTCGCCCTAATTAGGGTTTCTATTTTTACTTGATCGTCCAAAATGATGTGACTATCGTCCAAGACGATTTGAACAAAAATTTAACCAAAAACTCAAATTCACTCAAGCTCTCCCCCTGAGTGTATGTGTGCAAGGTTACTTAGCTTGGGGAACAATTACATTATAATTGACTCAAGAGAAAGAAAAATAGTACATTGGACACACTTCAACCCGATCTTGAGTTGGCTTGAGTTGCTCATGATCTTTTGTGCCTGAAATGGGTTAGCCAAGCAAAACACACTAGAAATATATTTGTCATCATCAAAACCAGATTTGCAACACATTATATAATATCACAATTTTGATCCACTATAATAGGCATGTTCCTACAATATCATATAATCTACTAGTTTTGATCCTTAGTGATAGGCATATTCTTACTTAATCATGTGATATGCCAGCTTGGATCCTTTGAGATGGGAAAATTCCTGCCCCATCATACGATCTCCCAGTTTCAATCCTATATGATGGGTATATTCCTACCCCATCATATGATATCCTAACTTTGATCCTCTATGATGTGCATATTCCTACCCCATCATATGATTCTTGGATTCGATCCTCTATGATGGACATATTCCTACTCCATCATATAATCTCCTAGTTTTGATCCTCTTTGATGGGCTTATTCCAACCCCATCATAAGATCTCCTAATTTTGATTCTCTATGATGGGCATATTCTAACCGCATTATATGATCTCCCATTTTTGTTCCTCTGTGATGGGTATATTTCTACTCCTTTATTCGATCTTCCAATTTTGATCCTCTGTGATGGGCATATTCCTACCTTTTTGATTGATCTCCCTATTTGATCCTCTATGATAAGCATATTCCTATCATATCATACGATCTCCCTATTTCGATCCTCTGTGATAGGCATATTCCTACCCAATCATAAGATCTCCAAGTTTTAATCCTTTGTGATGGGCATATTCCTACCCCATCACATGATCTGCTAGTTTGGATCCTTTGTTATTGGCATATTCCCACCCCATCAAATAATCTCCCAATTTTCATCCACTTTGATGGGCATATTCCTACCACATCATATGATCTCCTAGTTTTGATCCACTATAATATGCATGTTCCTACCCTATAATACGATCTCCTAGTTTCGATCTTCTGTGATGTTCATATTCCTACCCTATCATATGATATATTAGTTTTGATCCTTTAAGATGGGCATATTCCTACCCCCATCATATGATCTGCCAGCTCGGATCCTTTGAGATGGGCATATTCCTACCCCATCATACGATCTACCAGTTTCAATCCTTTGTGATAGGTATATTAGTACGCCATCATATGATCTCCCAATTTTGATCCTCTTTGACGGGCATATTCATACCCCATCTTATAATCTCCCAGTTTTGATCCTCTATGATGAGCATATTCCCAACCCCTTATATAATATCTGAATTTCAATCTACTATAATTGGCATGTTCCTACCCCATCGTATGATCTGCCAGTTTTGATCCTCTGTGAAAGGCATATTCCTACCCAATCATATGATATGCCAGCTTGGATCCTTTGTGATGGGCATATTCCTACCCCATCAAATGGACTCCTAGATTCAGTCCCATATGATGGTTATACTCCTACCCCATCATACGATATCCTAGTTTAGATCCGCTATGATGGGCATATTCCTACCCCATCATACGAACTCCTGGTTTTGATCCTCTATGATGGGCATATTCCTACCCCTTTATATGATTTCCCAGTTTCCATCCTCTATGATGGGTATATTCCTACCCTATCATACGATCTCCTTATTTTGATCTTATGTGATGGGATATTCCTACCCCATCATACGATCTCCAGTTTTTATCCTCTATAATAGGTAAATTCCTATCCCATCATACGATCTCCTTGTTTCGATCCTCAGTGATGGGCATATTCCTACCCCTTCATAGGATCTTCCAATTTTGATCCTCAATGATGGGCATATTTCTCCCAATCATAGGATCTACCAAGTTCGATCCTCAGTGGTGGGCAAATTCCTACCCTATAGTACTATCTCCAAGTTTTGAACCTCTATAATGGGCATATTACAACCCCATCATACGATGTCCCTATTTCAATCCTCTATGATTGGTATATTCCCAGCTCATCATATGATAACCTAACTTCGATCTTCTATGATGGGAAATTTCCTACCCCACCGTATGATCTCCTAGTTTGGATCCTTTGTGATGGGCATATTCCTTCCACATTATAAGATCTCATAGTTTTGATCCTCTATGATGAGCATATTCTGATCCCATCATACTATCTCCTAGTTTTGATCCACTGTGATGGGCATATTCATACGCCCATCATATGATCTCCTAGTTTTGATCCTCTGTGATGGGCATATTCTTACCCAATCATATGATCTCCCATTTTCATTCCTCTGTAATGGGCATATTCCTACCCCATCATATGATCTCCTAGTTTTGATCCTCTGTGATGGGCATATTTCTACCCCATCATAAGATCTCTAAGTTTTGATCTTCTATGATGGGCATATTCCTACCCCATCATACAATCTCAATTTTGATCCTCTGTGAAGGCTATATTCCTACCCAATAATACGATCTCTTAGTATTGATCCTCAGTGATGGGCATATTGCTACCCCTGCATACGATCTTCTAGTTTCGATCCAAAATAAATGCCATATTCCTACCCTATCATGTTATTTGCTAGTCCGATCCTCAGTGATGGTCATATTCTTACCCCATCTTATGATCTTCTAGTTTTGATCCGCTATGATTAGCATATTCCTACCCCATCAAATGATCTATTAGTTTTGATCCTCTATGATGTGTATATTTCATCCCCATTAAAGGATCTCCTAGTTTTGACCCTCTATGATCTACCCCATCATATGATCTTCCAGTCTTGATCCTCTATGATGGGCATATTCCAACCCCATAACATGATCTCCCAAATTTGATTCTCTATGAGGGGCATATTCCTACCCCATCATACGAACTTATAGCTTCGATCCTTAGTGACAGGCATATTCCTACCCCATCATATGATCTCCATATTTTGAACCTCTGTGATGGGCATATTCCTACACCATTATATGATCTCTCATTTTTGTTCCTCTGTGATGGGCATATTCCTATCCGATCATATGATATCCTAGTTTCCATCCTATGTGATGGGTATAATCTCACCTTATTATACGACCTCCTTGTTTTTATCCTCCGTGATTGGTATATTCCTACCCCATCAAACAATCTTCCCATTTTGTTGCTCTATGATGGGCATATTCCTACCCCATCTTACGATCTCCAGCTTTTGTTCATATATGAAGGACATATTCCTACCCCATCATATGATCTACCAGTTTTGATCCTCTTTGATGGGCATATTCCTACCCCATCATATGATCTTCTAGTCTTTATCCTCTATAGTGGGCATATTCCTACCTCGTTATATGATTTTCCAGTTTTGATCCTTTTTGATAAGCATATTCCTACCCAAACATACGATCTCCCAATTTTGATCCTCTATAATGGGCATATTCCTACCCCATCATAAGATCTTCCAATTTTTCATCCTCTTTGATGGGCATATTACTACCCCATCATACGATCTCCCTATTTTGATCCTCTTTGATAGGCATATTCCTTCCCCATAAAAAAATCTCCCAATTTTAATCCTCTATGATGCGCATATTCCCATTCCATCATATGATCTCCCAGTTTTGATCATCTAGGATTGGTATATTCCTAACCCATCAGACGATCTCATAATTTTCATCCTCTTTGATTGGCATATTCCTACTCGATCATACGATCTCCCAATTTTGATCCTCTCGGATTGGAAAAATCCTACCTTATCATATGATCTCCCAATTTTGGTCTTTTGTGATGGGTATATTCCTACCACATTATAAGATCTCCCAATCTTAATGTTTTGTGAAGGTCAAATTCCAATCCCATCATATGATCTCCACATTTGATCCCCTGTGATGGGCATATTCCTACCCTATTACACGATCCCCCAGTTTTAATCATCTGTCATGGGTATATTCCTACCCTATCATATGATCTTCCTATTGTGATCCTTTGTGATGGGCATATTCCCACCCCATCAAATAATCTCCAAATTTTTATCCTCTATAATAAGCATATTTCAACCATATCATACGATCTCCTTATTTTGTTCCTCTATAATGGGCATATTCCTACCCCATCATAAGATCTCCCAATTTTGATCCTTTGTGATGGGCATATTCCTACCCTATCATATGATCTGCCAATTTGGATCCTTTGTGATGGGCATATTCCTACCCCATCAAATGATCCCCCAATTTTTAACCTCTTTAATGGGCATATTCCAACCACATCATATCATCTTCATATTTTGATCCTCTGTGATAAGCATATTCTTACCCCATGATATGATCTCCCAATTTTGATCCTCTCTGATAGGCATATTCCTACCCCATCATTTGATTTGCCAGCTTGGATCCTTTTAGATGGGCATATTCCTATCCCATCATATGATCTCCCAGTTTTTATCCTATATGATAGGTATATTCCTACCCCATAATATGATATCCTAGTTTCGATCCTCTATGATGGGCATATTCCTACCCCATCATATGATCTCTTAGTTTTGATCTTATGTGATGGTCGTATTCCTATCCCATCAAATGATCTCCCAGTGTTGATCCTCTATGATGGGCATATTCCTACCCCATCATATGATCTCCCAAACTTTATGATGGGCATATTTCTACCCCATCATATGATCTTGCAGTCTTGATCCTCTATCATAGGCATATTCTTACCCTACCTTTGATCTCCTAGTTATGATCCTTTGTGATTGGCATATTTCTACCCCATCATATAATCTGCCAGTTTTGATTCTTTGAGTTGGGCAAATTCCTACCCCATCGTATGATCTATAACATTTGATCCTTTATGATGGGCATATTCCTACCCAATATTACGATATCATAACTTTGATCCTCTATGATGGCTTATTCGTACCCCATCATATAATCTCCAAGTTTTGAACCTCTATGATGGGCATATTTCAACTCAATTATATGATATCTCATTTTTGTTCCTATGTGATGGGCATATTCCTACCCCATCATACAATCTCTCAATTTGAATCCTCTATGATGGGTATATTCCTATGCCATCACATGATCTCCTTATTATGATCCTCAGGGGTTGACAAATTCCTACCCCTTCATATAATCTTCCAGGTTTGATAATTTATGATGGGCATATTATTACCACATCATATGCTCTGCCAATTTTTATCCTCTGTGATGGGTATATTCCTACCCCATCTCACGATTTACAAGTTTTAATCCTCTGTGATGGGCATGTTCTTACCCCATCATACGATCTCCCAGTTTTGTTCCTCTATGATGGGTATATTCCTTCCACATCATACGATGTTCTAGTTTTGATCCTGAATAATGGGCATATTCCTACCCCATCATACGATCTCATGGTTTTGGTCCTCTATGATGGATATATTCCTACCCCATCATATGATCTCCTAGTTTTGATCCTCTTTAATGGGTCCTACCCCAACATATAATCTCCCAATTTTGATCCTCTGTGATGGGTATATTACTACCCTATCATATGATATCCTAATTTTGATCCTCTATGACGGGCATATTCTTACCCCATCATACGATCTCCAAATTTTGATCCTCTATGATGAGCATATTCTTACCCCATTATAGAATATCCTAATTTCGATCCACTGTGATAGGTATGTTCCTACACCATCATATGATATGCCATTTTTGATCCTCTATGATGGACATATTTTTACCCAATCATATGATATGCCAGCTTAGATCCTTTGAGATGGGCATATACCTACCCCATCAAATGAACTCCCACTTTCAAGCCTATATGATGGGTATATTCCTACCCCATTATACGATATCCTAGTTTTGATCCTCTATGTTGGGCATATTCCTACCCCATCATACGATCTCCTAGTTTTGGTCATATATGAAGGACATATTCCTAGCCCATCAAACAATCTACTAAATTTGATCCTCTTTGAGGGGCATATTCCTACCCCATCATATGATCTCCTAGTTTTGATCCTCTGTGATGGGCATATTCCGACCCCATTATATGATCTTTCATTTTTATTCCTCTGTAATGGGCTTATTCCTACCCCATCATATGATGTCCTAGTTTCTATCCTCTATGGTGGGTATATTCCTATCATATCATACGATCTCCTTATTTTGATAAATTATTATGGCTATATTCCTACCCCATCATACGATCTCCCAATATTGTTCCTCTGTGATGGGCATATTCCTTTCCATCATAAAATCTCATAGTTTTGATCCTCTATGATGTGCATATTCGCTCCCCATTATACGATCTCCCAGTTTTGATCCTTTGAAATGGGTATATTCCTACCCCATCATACGATCTCCCAATTTTAATCCTCTTTAATTTTAATATTCCAACCACATCATACGATCTCCCAGTTTCGATCCACTATGATAGGCATATTCCTACCCCATCATATGATCTCCCAGTTTTGATCCTCTGTGATAGGTATTTTCCTACCCCATTATATGATCTGCAAGTTTTAATTCTTAGTGATGGGCATCTTCCTACCCCATCATATGATCTCCCAGCTTTGATCCTGTGTGGTGGCTATATTCCTGCCCCATTATACGATCTCACAGTTTTGCTCCTCTTTGATGGGCATATCGCTACCCCATCATATGATCTCCCAATTTTGATCCTTTGTGATAGGCATATTCCAACCCAATCATATGATCTGCCAGCTTGGACCCTTTGAGATGGGCATATTCTTACCCCATCATAAGAACTCCCTATTTTGATCCTTTATGATGGGTATATTCTTGCCCCATTATAAGATCTCCCAGTTTTGATACTCTTTGATGGGCATATTCTTAGCCCATCATATGATCTACCAGTTTTGATCCTTTGTGATGGGCATATTCCTACCCAATATATAATATCCAAATTTTGATCCATTGTGATAGGCATATTTAAACCCCACCATATGATCTCTTTATTTTTATCCTCTTTGATAGGCATTTTCCTACCCCATCATATAATCTGCCAGCTTGGATCCTTTAAGATGGGCATATTCTAACCCATCATATGATCTCCCAATTTTGATCCTCTATGATGGACATATTCCTACCCCATCATATGATCTCCTAGTTTTGATCCTCTGTGATGGGCATATTCTTGCTCCTTCATATGGTCTCCTAGTTTTGATCTTCTAGGATGGGCATATTCTTACCCCCTTACACGATCTCCCATTTTTGTTTCTCTATGATGGGTATATTCCTACTCAATCTTATGATCTCCCTATTTCGATCCTCTGTGATGGGCATATTCCTACCCCATCATTTGATCTTCCAGTCTTGATCCTCTATGATGGGAATATTCCTACCTTATCACATAATCTCCCAATTTCAATCCTCTATAATAGGCATAATCCCACCCCATCATAAGATCTCTGAGCAATAATGATCTATAATAGGCATATTGCAACCCCATCACATAATCTCCTAATTTTGATCATCTATAATAGGCATATTTCTTACCCCATCAAATGATCTCCTAGTTTTTGTCCTCTGTGATGGGAATATTCCTACCCTATTCTTTGATCTCCCAATTTTGATCCTCTGTGATAGGCATATTCCTGCCCCATCAAATGATCTTCCAATTTTGATCCTCTGTGATGGGTATATTCCTACCCATCATATAATTTCCAAGTTTCGATCCTCTACGATAGGCATAATCCTACCCCATCATATGATCTCCCACTTTTGATACACTGGGATTGGTATATTCCTTCCCCACCATACGATGTCCCAATTTTAATCCTCTATGATGGGAATATTTTAACCTTATCATATGGTCTGCCAGTTTAATCATTTATGATTGGCATATTCCTACCCCATCATATGATCTCCCAATTTTGATCCTTTGATGGGGATATTCCTACCACTTCATATGATCTCTTAGTTTAAATCCTTTGAGATCGGCAAATTTTTACCCCTTCATATGATCTTCCAATTTCAATCCCCTTTGATGGGCATATTTCTACCAGATCATACGATCTTCAAATTTTGATCCTCTATAATGGGCATATTCCTTCCCAATCATAATATCTTCCAATTTCGATCCTCTATGATTGGCATATTCCCACCCCATAATATGATATCCCATTTTTGATCCTCTATGATGGGTATATTCCTACCCAATCATACGATCTTCCAGTTTCGATCCTTTGTGATGGGTGTATTCCTACCCCATACTTTGATCTCCTAGTTTTGATCCTCTGTGATTGGCATATTCCTACCCCATCATATGATCTTCCAATTTTGATCCTCTATGATGGGCATATTCCTACCTCATCATATGATCTCCGTGTTTAAATCCTCTATGATAGGCATATTCATACCCCATCATATGATCTCCCACTTTTGATCTTTTATGATTGGCATATTCCTTCCCCACCATACAATGTCCCAATTTTGATCCTTTATGATGGGCATATTCTAACCCCATCATATAATCTGCCAGTTTGGATCCTTCTGATGGGCATATTCCTACCCCATCATATGATCTCCCAATTTTGGTCCTCTTTGATGGGCATATTCCTACCCCTTCATATGATCTCCTAGTTTCAATCCTCTTAGCTCGGCGTATTTCTACCCCTTTGATGGGTATATTCTAACCACATCATATGATCTTTCAATTTTAATCATTTATGATGGACATATTGCTTCCACATCATAAGTTGTCCCAATTTCGAACATATATAATGGGCATATTCACACCCATCATATGATATCCCATTTTTATACTTTATGATGGGCATATTCCTGCTCAATCATATAATCTTCCAGTTTTGATCCTTTGTGGTGGGCATATTCCTACCCCATCATAAGATATCCTAATTTTGATCCTCTATGATGGGCATATTCCCACCCCATTATATGATCGACTAGTTTTGATCCTCTGTGATGGGCATATTCCTACCCCATCATACAATCTCCCATTTTTACTCTCTTTGATGGGCATATTCCTACCCATTGTACGATCTCCCAATTTTGATACACTATAATGGGCATATTCCTACCACATCGTATAATCTCAAAATTTTGATCCACTGTGATAGGCATATTCCAACCCCATCATATGATCTCCCAGTTTTGATCCTCTATGATAGGAATATTCCTACCACATCATATGATTTGTCATCTTGGATCCTTAAAGATGGGCATGTTCTTACCCCATAATATGGTCTCTTAGTTTTGATCCATTTTGATGGGTATATTCCTACCCCATCATATGATCTCCCAGTTTTGATCCTCTTTTGTGGGCATATTCCTATAATATCAAACATTATTCTAGTTTTGATCCTCTATGATGGGCATATTCCTACCCCATCATACGATCTCCCAGTTTCGATCCTTTGTGATTAGTGTATTCCTACCCTATCATATGATCTTCTAGTTTTGATCCTATTTGATGAGAAATTCCTACCCAAACATATAATCTCCCAGTTTTGATCCCCTGTGATGGGCATATTCCTACCCATTATATAATATCCTAATTTCGATCCACTATGATAGGCATACTCCTAGCACATCATATCTCCCAGTTTTGATCCTCTATGGTAGGTATATTCCTACCCAATCAAATGATCTGCCAGCTTGGATTCTTAGAGATGGGCATATTTCTACCTCATCATACGATCTCCTACTTTCGATCCTATGTGATGGGTATATTCCTACCCCATCATATGATATCCTAGTTTTGATCCTCTATGATGGGTATATTCCTACCCCATCATACGATCTCCTAGTTTTTATCCTCAGTAATGGATATATTCCTACCCCATCATATGATCTCCAAGTTCTGATCCTCTTTGATGGGCATATTCCTACCCCTTCCTACGATCTCCTAGTTTCAATCCTCTCAGATCGGCGTATTTTTACCCCTTCATGCTATCTTCCAATTTTAATCCCCTTTGATGGGCATATTCTAACCACATCATATGAACTTTCAATTTTGATCCTTTGTGATGGACATATTGCTTCCCCATCATAAGTTGTCCCAATTTCGAACAAATATGATGGGTATATTCTCACCCATCATATGATATCCCATTTTTGATCCTTTATGATGGGCATATTCCTGCCCAATCATACAATCTTCCAGTTTTGATCCTTTGTGGTGGGCATATTCCTATCCCATCATAAGATCTCCTAATTTTGATCCTCTATGATGGGCATATTCCCACCCCATTATATGATCTCCCAGTTTTGATCCTCGGTGATGGGCTTATTCCTACCCCATCGTACAATCTCCCAATTTTTACCCTCTTTAATGGGCATATTCCTACCTCATTGTACGATCTCCCAATTTTGATACTCTATAATGGGCATATTCCAACCCCTTCATATAATCTCAAAATTTTGATCCACTTTGATAGGCATATTCCAACCCCATCATATGATCTCCCAGTTTTGATCCTCTATCATAGGAATATTCCTACCACATCATATGATTTGTCATCTTGGATCCTTAAAGATGGGCATGTTCTTACCCCATCATATGGTCTCTTTATTTTGATCCTTTTTGATTGGTATATTCCTACCCAATCATATCATCTCCCAGTTTTGATACTCTTTTATGGGCATATTCCTATAATATCATACATTCTTCTAGTTTTGATCCTCTGTGATGAGCATATTCCTACCCCATCATACGATCTCCTAGTTTCGATCCTGTGTGATTAGTGTATTCGATCCCCATCATATGATCTTCTAGTTTTGATCCTATTTGATGGGAAAATTTCTACCCCAACATATGATCTCCCAGTTTTGATCCTCTGTGATGGGCATATTCCTACCCATTATCTAATATCCCAATTTTGATCCACTATGATAGGGATACTCCTACCCCATCATATGATCTCCCAGTTTTGATCCTCTATGGCAGGCATATTCCTACTCGATCATATGATCTGCCAGCTTGGATCTGTAGTGATGGGCATATTTCTACCCCATCATACGATCTCTTAGTTTTGATCCTATGTGGTGGGTATATTCCTACCCCATCATACGATATCCTAGTTTTGATCCTTTATGTTGGGTATATTCCTACCCTATCCTACGATCTCCCAATTTTGATCCTTTGTAATGGATATATTCCTACCCCATCATATGATCTCCAAGTTTTGATCCTCCATGATTGACATATTCCTATCCCATCATATGATCTACCAGTCTTAATCCTCTATGATGGGCATATTTATACCCCATTATATGATTTCCCAGTTTTGATTCACTTTGATAAGCATTTTCCTACCCCGTCAAACAATCTCCCAGTTTTGATCCTCTATAATTGGCATATTCCTTCCCCATTATACAATCTCTGAGCTACAATCCTCTAAGTTGGGCATATTTCTTACCCCATCAAATGATCTCCTAGTTTTTATCCTCTACGATGGGCATATTCCTACCCCATACTTTAATCTTCCAGTTTCGATCCTCGGTGATAAGCATATTCCTACCGCATCATATGATCTTCAAGATTTGTTCCTCTATGATGGACATATTCCTACCCCATCATATGATCTCCTAATTTTGATCCCCTATGTTAGGCCTATTCCTACCCTATCATATGATCTCCCACTTTTTATCCTCTATGATTGGCATATTCTTCCCAAATAAATGATCTCCCAATTTTGATCCTCTGTGATGGGCATATTCCAAAACAATTATATGATCTACTCGTTTGGATCATTTGAGATGGGCATAATCCTACCCTATTATATGATCTCCCAATTTTGATCCTCTTTGATGGGCATATAGCTAGGGTTTAAAGTTTAGAGTTTAGAGTTCTAGGTTTTTTTTTAAGGTTTTTAGGGTTTAGGGTTTATGCTTTTTAGGATTTTTTAGGGTTTAGGGTTTAAAGTTTAGGGTTTAGGGTTTTTAGGGTATAGGGTTTTAGGGTTATTTTTAAGGGTTTTTATGGTTTTGGGTTTAGGGTTTCTGGTTTTTAGGGTTTAGGGTTTTAGGGTTTAGGATTTAGGTTTCTTTTTAGGGTTTTGAGGTTTTAGGGTTTTAGCTTTAGGGTTTAAGATTTTTAGGGTTTCGGGTTTTTTTAGGGTTTAGGGTTTAGGGTTTAGTGGTTAGGGTTTAGGGTTTAGGATTTAGGGTTTTTAGGGTTTAGGATTTTTAGGGTTTAGGGTTTAGGGATTAGGGTTTTTAGGGATTTAGGGTTTAGGGTTTAGTTGTTAGGGTTTAAAGGTTTAGGGTTTAGGGTTTTAGGGTTTTAGGGATTAGGGTTTAGGGTTTTTTTAGGGTTTTAAGATTTAGGATTTTACGATTTAAGGTTTACAGTTTAGGGTTTAGGATTTTCTTAGGGTTTCGGTTTAGGTTGTTGGGTTTAGGTTTCAAGGTTTAGCATTTTTTTATGTTTTTAGGGTTTATGGTTTTAGGGTTTGTTTTTTTTAGGGTTTTTAGGGTTTAGGGTATGGGGTTTTAAGGGTTTAGGGTTTAGTGTTTAGTGTTTTTTAAGGTTTAGTGTTTTGTAGGGTTTTTGGGTTTAGGGTTTAGTTTTTTACGGTTTAGGGTTTAGTATTTTTTAGGGTTTTTTAGGATTTTTAGGGTTTTGGGTTTTAGGGTTTTTTTTTAACATTTTTAGGGTTTGGGGTTTAGGGTTTAGGGTTTAGGGTTTAGGGTTTTTTTAGGGTTTTAGGGTTTAGGGTTTTACGGTTTATGAAAGTTTGATAGGGATGTTAAGCCCTAATGAACTAGTCTCGAGGCTAACCAAGAGGGGGGTGAATTGGTTATTTAAAAATTCAAGAGCAACATGAAACAATCTTTTCTATGATATGCAGCGGAAACAAGTAAATACTCAAACGAAAAGATTAAACACAGTTTTCACCCAAGCAGATAATCACAGAAAACCAAAATGCAAAAAGTAATCAGAAAGAACGCATCAGATTTTTATAGTGGTTCGGTCAACTTGACCTACGTCCACTCCCCGGAGCCTCCCATCCGGGTATTGCACTAAACCAAAGTGACTCTCCTTCTGCTCCCACAGCAAGGCGGAGAAGCCTGTACAAAAACTCCTTTCCACGGACACGGTGAGGCAGAGAACCTAACCTCCTTTCACTTCCTCCTGAAGTAGGCAGAGAACCTTATACTCCTTTTGCTTCCTCCTGAAGCAGACACAGAACCCGAACTCCTTTCGCTTCCTCCTGAAGCGGGAAGAGAACCCGGATCTTCTTGTGAACAATCCTCTCACAAAGAATACCACTAAGACGAGAGACGACGAATGGAGAAGATGACTCGGATCCTTGCTTGGAGCAACCTTCATGAATCCCTCACAAACTCCCCCTCACAAGTTCCTCTCTCTCTCTCCCAAACTCTCTCTCTATCTAGGGTTTCTCTGTAACGGAAAGTGGCAAAAAGATTTTTCTTGTTGGAAGAAAAAGATCTTTTATAGGAGGGCTCAAAATTTTCCCTATATCTCAACTGGTCGGCATAGATCATCCAAGACGATCGATATATCATCCTGTACGATCAGTTCAAAATCAACTGTTTCAGTATGGATGATCTGGCCCTTCTTGACGATCAGTGGAAAAAGTTATTCAGATCATCCCGTACGATTCTGCGATCGTCCGGGATGATTAGTGTAAATTCAAAAATATCATTCAGAAGACCGCTCTGGTCGTCCAGAGAAACTTGTGCCGAACGACCCAAAAATGACTTGATCGTCAAGGACGATAAGGATATCATCCTGTACGATTAGTTCAAAAAGTGCCGAAATCATCCTGATCACCGCTCTGGACGTACAGTTCAAACACACTAGACGATCATGATCGTCCCGGACGATCTTGCGATCGGCCCGGACGATATGATCATATCATTTAAATATTAATTTTTTTCCTTAATTACCAAACCAATTTAGGCATGATTATACTGGATCGTCCATGATGATACACATATCGTCCGGGACGATCAGACCAAGTATCTAAAAATAAAACTTGCCTAACTTGATCTAGCAGCTGAGAATTTCTAATTTGAGCCAATCATCCCGTACGATGTATGGATCGTCCAAGACTATTGGCTTAATCAGACAGACTTAACTTGGTCACCCTAATTAGGTTTTCTATTTTAATTTGATCGTCTAGGATGATGTGAATATCGTACAGGACGATCGAAACAAAAAAATGAACAGAAACTCTAATTCACTCAAGCTCTCTCCCTGAGTGTGCGTGTGCAAGGTTACTTAGCTAGGGGATTAGTTACATTACAATTGACTCAAGAAAAGAAAAATAGTATATTTAGACACACTTGGACCCGATCTTGAGTTGGCTTGAGTTGCTCTTGATCTTTTGTACATGAAATGGGTTAGCCAAGCAAAACATAATATAAACAAGTTTGTCTTCATCAAAATCAGATTTGCAACAGTTTAGGGTTTAGGGTTTTCATTTTTGGGATTTGGGTTTAGGGTTTAAGGTTTTTAGGGTTTAGGATTTTTTTAAGGTTTAGGGTTTAAGGTTTAGGGTTTAGGGTTTAGCATTTTAGGGTTTTGGGTTTAGTGTTTTTAGGGTTTAGGGTTTTAGGATTTCTTTTTTAGGGGTTTTTTGGGTTTAGGGTTTAGAGTTTGGTGTTTTGAAGGATCCTTTAGGGTTTTTATTATTTAGGGCTCAGGGTTTAAGGTTTTAGGGTTATTTTTATTAGGGTTTTTAGGGTTTAGGGTTTAAGGTTTAGGGATTAGGGTTTAGGGTTTAGGGTTTAGGGTTTAGAGTTTATGGTTTGGGGTTTAGGGTTTAGGTTTTTAGAGTTTTAGGGTTTTAGGGTTTTGGGTTTTTTTAGGGTTTAGGGTTTAGGGTTTAAGGTTTAAGGATTTTTTTAGAGTTTTAGGGTTTAGGGTTTAGTGTTTAGGGTATAGGGTTAAAGGCTTGTAGGGTTTACAGTTTTTTTAGGGTTTAGAGTTTAGTGTTTAGGATTTTTTAGGGTTTTTAAGCTTTAGGGTTTTTAAGTTTTAGGGTTTCTTTTTTTTTTTTTTTAGGGTTTAAGGTTTTTTGGGGTTTTTTTAATTATTTCTAGGGTTTATGGTTTTAGGGTTTTTTGTCAGGGTTTAGGGTTTAGGGTTTTTAAGGTTTTAGGGTTATAGTGTCTAGGTTTTTTTTAGTGTTTAAGGTTTAGGGTTTGGGGTTTTATTTTTTAATTCTTAGGGTTTATGTTTTAGAGTTTAGGGTTTTTATGGTTTAGGGTTTAGGGTTTTTAGGAATTTAGGGATTAGGGTTTAGGGATTAGTGGTTAAGGTTTTAGGGGTTTTTAGGGTTTTAGCATTTTATGGTTTTGGGTATCTTTAAGGTTTTGGGTTTAGGGCTTTTAGGATTTGGGCTTTAAGGTTTTTTTTAGGATTTTTGGGGTTAGGGTTTTAGGGTTTAGGGTTTAAGGTTTTTAGGTTTTAGGGTTTAGGGTTTACGGTATTTTAGGGCTTTAGGGTTTTTTTTGGGTTTAGGGTTTAGAGTTTTTTCTTAGGGTTTTAGGGTTTAGGGTTTTACTCTTTAGGGTTTAGGGTTTAGGGTTTAGGGTTTAAGGTTTTTAGGGTTTAGGGTTTTTTTTAGGGTTTAGGGTTATGGTTTAGGGTATTAGGGTTTAGTGTTTAGGGTTTAGGGTTTAAGGTTTAAGGTTTTTAGGGTTTACGAGTTTTTTTAGTGTTTAGGGTTACGGTTTAGGTTTTTAGTGTTTAGGGTTTAGGGTTTAGGGTTTAGGGTTTTTAGGTTTTAGGTTTTAGGGTTTAGGGGCTATGGTTTAAGATTTAGTGTTTTTTAAGGTTTTAGGATTTAGGGTTTCACCATTTAGGGTTTAAAGTTTAGGGATTAGGGTTTAGGGTTTAAATTTTTAGGGTTTCCATTTTTTTTAGGGTTTAGGATTTAGGGTTTAGGTTTTGGGATTCTAGGGTTGGGGGTTTAGGGTTTTTAGGGTTTATGGTTTAGGTTTTTAGGGATTTAGGGTTTAGGATTTAGTGGATAGGGTTTTGGGGTTTAGGGTTTAGGGGTTTTTACGGTTTTAGGGTTTTAGGGTTTAGGGTTTTTTTAGAGTTTTGAGTTTAGGGTTTTTAGGGTGTTGGATTTAAGGGTTCTTTTTAGGTTTTAGTGTTTAGGGTTTAGGCTTTTGGGTTTTGCATTTTTTAGGGTTTTTAAGGTTTAGGGTTTATGGTTTTAGGGTTTTTTTTTAGGGTTTTTTGGGTTTAGGGTTTATGATTTTATGGTTTAGTGTTTAGGGTTTAGGTTTTAGGGTTTAGGGTTTATGGTTTTAGTAGTTTAGGGTTTTTTTATCGTTTAGGGTTTAGGGTTTAGGGTTACGGTTTAGGTTTTAGGGTTTAGCATTTAGGGTTTATGATTTAGGGTTTAAGGTTTAGGGTTTTTTAGCGCTTTAGGTTTTTTTTTGGGTTTAGGGTTTAGAGTTTTTTCTTAGGGTTTTAGGGTTTAGGGTTTTACTGTTTAGTGTTTAGGGTTTAAGGTTTTTAGGGTTTAGGGTTTTTTTAGGGTTTAGGGTTACGGTTTAGGGTTATAGGGTTTAGCGTTTAGGGTTTAGGGTTTAGGGTTTAGAGATAAGGTTTTAGGGTTTAGAAGCTTTTTTATTGTTTTTTGTTACGATTTAGGGTTTTAGGGTTTAGGGTTTAGGGTTTAGGGTCTAGGGTTTTTACGGTTTAGGTTTTAGGGTTTAGGGGCTATGGTTTAGGATTTAGTGTTTTTTAGGGTTTTAGGGTTTAGGGTTTCACTGTTTAGGGTTTAGGGTTTAGGGATTAGGGTTTACGGCTTAAGTTTTTAGGGTTTCCATTTTTTTTTAGGGTTTAGGGTTTAGGGTTTAGACTTTAGGATTCTAGGGTTGGGTGTTTAGGGTTTAGACTTTAGGGTTTTTAGGGTTGAGGGTTTATGTTTTTTAGGGATTTAGGGTTTAGGATTTAGTGGATAGGATTTTTGGGTTTAGGGTTTAGGGTTTTTTAGGGTTTTAGGGTTTAGGGTTTTTTTAGAGTTCTGAGTTTAGGGTTTTTATGGTTTTGGATTTCAGGTTTTTTTTAGGTTTTAGTGTCTAGGGTTTAGGGTTTTGGGTTTTGTGTTTTTTAGGGTTTTTAGGGTTTAGGGTTTATGGTTTTAGGGTTTTTTTAAGGGTTTTTAGGTTTAAGGTTTATGGTTTTACGGTTTAGTGTTTAGGGTTTAGGGTTTATGGTTTTCACGGTTTAGGGTTTTTTTATGGTTTAGGGTTTAGGGTTTAGGGTTAGGGTTTAGGTTTTAGGGTTTCGTATTTAGGGTTTATGGTTCAGGGTTTACGGTTTAAGGTTTTTAGGGTTTAGGGCATTTTTTAGGGTTTAGGGTTTTTTAGCGTTTAGGGTTTAGGGTTTTTTATGGTTTAGGGATTAAGGTTTTTACGGTTTAGGGTTTTTTTATGGTTTAGGGTTTAGGTTTTAGGGTTTATGGTTTAAGGTTTTTACGGTTTAGGGTTTTTTTATGGTTTAGGGTTTAGGGTTTAGGGTTTAGGGTTAGGGTTTAGGTTTTAGGGTTTTGCATTTATGGTTTATGGTTTAGGGTTTAGGGTTTAAGGTTTTTAGGGGTTATGGTATTTTTTAGGGTTTAGGGTTTTTTTAGGGTTTAGTGTTTAGGGCTTTTATGATTTAGGATTTAGGGTATTTTTTAGGGTTTTTTGCTTTAGGGTTTAGGGTTTAAGGTTTTTTCAGGTTTCAGGTTTTAGGGTTTAGGGTTTATGTTTTAGAGTTTAGGATTTTTACGGTTTAGGGTTTAGGGTTTAGTGTTTTTAGGAATTTAGGGTTTAGGGCTTAGGGATTAGTGGTTAAGGTTTTAGGGTTTAGGGTTTAGGGTTTTTTAGGGTTTTAGAATTTTAGGGTTTAGGGTATTTTTATGGTTTTGGGTTTTGGTTTTTTAGGATTTAGGGTTTAAGGATTTGTTAAGGATTTTTGGGTTTAGCGTTTTAGGGTTTAGGGTTTAGGGTTTAAGCTTTTTAGGGTTTAGGGTTTAGGGTTTAGGATTTTTTAGGGTTTTAGGGTTTTAGGGTTTAGGGTTTTTTTAGGGTTTAGGGTTTAGAGTTTACTTAGGGTTCTAGAGTTGAGGGTTTTGCGATTTAGGGTTTAGGGTTTAGGGTTTAGGGTTTAAGGTTTTTAGGGTTTAGGGTTTAGGGTTTTTTAGGGTTTTAGGGTTTAGGGTTTGGGGTTTTATTTTTTATCATTTAGGGTTTATGTTTTTGAGTTTAGGGTTTTTAGGGTTTAGGGTTTAGGGTTTTGGGTTTTTAGGAATTTAGGGTTTAGGGTTTAGGGTTTAGGGATTAGTGGTTAAGGTTTTAGGGTTTAGGGTTTAGGGTTTAGGGTTTAAGGTTTTTAGGTTTTAGGGTTTAGGGTTTAGGAATTTTTAGGGTTTTAGGGTTTAGGGTTTAGAGTTTTACTTAGGGTTTTAGGGTTAAGGGTTTTGCGGTTTAGGGTTTAGGGTTTAGGGTTTAGTGTTTAAGGCTTTTAGGGTTTAAGGATTTTTTTAGGGTTTAGGGTTACGGTTTAGGGTTTTAGGGTTTAAGGTTTTTAGGGTTTAGGGTTTAGGGTTTAGAGTTTAGGGTTTAGGGTTTATGGTTTTTAGGGGTTTAGGTTTTAGGGTATAGGGGCTAGGGTTTAGGATTTAGTGTTTTTTAAGGTTTTAGGGTTTAGGGTTTCACCGTTTAGGGTTTAAAGTTTGGGGATTTAGGATTTAGTGTTTTTTAAGGTTTTAGGGTTTAGGGTTTCACCATTTTTTTTAGGGTTTAGGATTTAGGGTTTAGGTTTTGGGATTCTAGGGTTGGGGGTTTAGGGTTTAGACTTTAGGGTTTTTAGGGTTTATGGTTTAGGTTTTTAGGGATTTAGGGTTTAGGATTTAGTGCATAGGGTTTTTTGGTTTAGGGTTTAGGGGTTTTTAGGGTTTTAGGGTTTAGGGTTTTTTTAGAGTTTTGAGTTTAGGGTTTTTAGGGTGTTGGATTTAAGGGTTCTTTTTAGGTTTTAGTGTTTAGGGTTTAGGCTTTTGGGTTTTGCATTTTTTAGGGTTTTTAGGGTTTAGGGTTTATGGTTTTAGGGTTTTTTTTTTAGGGTTTTTAGGGTTTAGGGTTTATGGTTTTATGGTTTAGTGTTTAGGGTTTAGGTTTTAGGGTTTAGGGTTTTTTTATTGTTTAGGGTTTAGGGTTTATGGTTACGGTTTAGGTTTTAGGGTTTAGCATTTAGGGTTTATGGTTTAGGGTTTAAGGTTTAGGATTTTTTAGGGCTTTAGTTTTTTTTTTTGGGTTTAGGGTTTAGAGTTTTTTCTTAGGGTTTTATTATTTAGGGTTTTGCTGTTTAGGGTTTTAGGATTAAGGTTTTTAGGGTTTAGGGGTTTTTTAGGGTTTAGGGTTACGGTTTAGGGTTTCAGGGTTTAGTGTTTCGTGTTTAGGGTTTTGGGTTTAGAGATAAGGTTTTAGGGTTTAGAAGCTTTTTTAGTATTTTTGGTTACGGTTTAGGGTTTTAGGGTTTAGGGTTTAGGGTTTAGGGTTTAGGGTCTAGGGTTTTTAGGGTTTAGGTTTTAGGGTTTAGGGGCTGTGGTTTAGGATTTAGTGTTTTTTAGGGTTTTAGGGTTTAGGGTTTCACTGTTTAGGGTTTAGGGTTTAGGGATTAGGGTTTATGGCTTAAGTTTTTAGGGTTTGCATTTTTTTTTTAGGGTTTAGGGTTTAGGGTTTAGGTTTTGGGATTCTAGGGTTGGGTGTTTAGGGTTTAGACTTTAGGGTTTTTGGGTTTAGGGTTTAGGTTTTTTAGGGATTTAGGGTTTTGGATTTAGTGGATAGGATTTTTGGGTTTAGGGTTTAGGGTTTTTTAGGGTTTTAGGGTTTATGGTTTTTTTTAGAGTTTTGAGTTTAGGGTTTTTAGGGTTTTGGATTTCAGGTTTTTTTTTAGGTTTTTGTGTGTAGGGTTTAAGGTTTTTAGGGTTTAGGGTATTTTTTAGTGTTTAGGGTTTTTTTAGGGTTTAGTGTTTAGGGCTTTTATGGTTTAGAATTTAGGGTATTTTTCAGGGTTTTTTGCTTTAGGGTTTAGGGTTTAAGGTTTTTTCAGGTTTTAGGGTTTAGGGTTTGGGGTTTTATTTTTTAAGACTTAGGGTTTATGTTTTAGAGTTTAGGGTTTTAACGGCTTAAGGTTTAGGGTTTAGGGTTTAGGGTTTAGGAATTAGTGGTTAAGGTTTTAGGGTTTAGGGTTTAGAGTTTTTTAGGGTTTTAGAATTTTAGGGTTTAGGGTATTTTTAGGGTTTTAGGTTTTGGTTTTTTAGGATTTAGGGTTTAAGGATTTGTTAAGGATTTTTGGGTTTAGCGTTTTAGGGTTTAGGGTTTAAGGTTTAAGGTTTTTAGGTTTTAGGGTTTAGGATTTTTTAGGGTTTTAGGGTTTTAGGGTTTAGGGTTTTTTTAGGGTTTAGGGTTTAGAGTTTACTTAGGGTTTTAGGGTTGAGGGTTTTACGATTTAGGGTTTAGGGTTTAGGGTTTAGGGTTTAAGGTTTTTAGGGTTTAGGGTTTAGGGTTTTAGGGTTTAGGGTTTGGGGTTTTATTTTTTATCATTTAGGGTTTATGTTTTTGAGTTTAGGGTTTTAGGGTTTAGGGTTTAGGGTTTAGGGTTTTTAGGAATTTAGGCTTTAGGATTTAGGGTTTAGGGATTAGTGGTTAAGGTTTTAGGGTTTAGGGTTTAGGGTTTAGGGTTTAAGGTTTTTAGGTTTTAGGGTTTAGTGTTTAGGAATTTTTAGGGTTTTAGGGTTTTAGGGTTTAGGGTTTTTTTAGGGTTTAGGGTTTAGAGTTTTACTTAGGGTTTTAGGGTTGAGGGTTTTGCGGTTTAGGGTTTAGGGTTTAGGGTTTAAGGTTTTTAGGGTTTAGGGTTTAGGGTTTTTTAGGGTTTTAGGGTTTGGGGTTTTATTTTTTATCGTTTAGGGTTTATGTTTTTGAGTTTAGGGTTTTTAGGGTTTAGGGTTTAGGGTTTAGGGTTTTTAGGAATTTAGGGTTTAGGGTTTAGGGCTTAGGGATTAGTGGTTAAGGTTTTAGGATTTAGGGTTTAGGGTTTTTTAGGGTTTTAGGGTTTAGTGTTTGGGGTTTTATTTTTTATCGTTTAGGGTTTATGTTTTTTAGTTTAGGGTTTTTAGGGTTTAGGGTTTAGGGTTTAGGGTTTTTAGGAATTTAGGGTTTAGGGTTTAGGGATTAGTGGTTAAGGTTTTAGCTTTTAGGGTTTAGGGTTTTTTAGGGTTTTAGAGTGTTAGGGTTTAGTGTATTTTTAGGGTTTTGGGTTTAGGGTTTTTAGGATTTAGGGTTTAAGGATTTGTTAAGGATTTTTGGGTTTAGGGTTTTAGGGTTTAGGGTTTAGGGTTTTGGGTTTAAGGTTTTTAGGTTTTAGGGTTTAGGTTTTAGGTTTTAGGGTTTTTTAGGGTTTTAGGGTTTTATGGTTTTAGGGTTTAGGGTTTTTTTTAAGGATTAGGGTTCAGAGTTTTTTCTTAGGGTTTTAGGGTTTAGGGTTTTACGGTTTAGGGTTTAGGGTTTAGGATTTAGGGTTTAAGGCTATTAGGGTTTACGAAATTTTTTAGGGTTTAGGGTTACGATTTAGGGTTTTAGGGTTTAAGATTTTTAGAGTTTAGGGTTTAGGGTTTAGGGTTTAGGGTTTAGGGTTTAGGGTTTTTAGGGGTTTAGGTTTTAGGGTATAGGGGCTAGGGTTTAGGATTTAGTTTTTTTTAGGGGTTTAGGGTTTAGGGTTTGGGGTTTTATTTTTTATCGTTTAGGGTTTATGTTTTTGAGTTTAGAGTTTTTAGGGTTTAGGGTTTAGGGTTTAGGGTTTTTAGGAATTTAGGGTTTAGGGTTTAGGGTTTAGGGATTAGTGGTTAAGGTTTTAGCATTTAGGGTTTAGGGTTTTTTAGGGTTTTAGAGTTTTAGGGTTTAGTGTATTTTTAGGGTTTTGGGTTTAGGATTTTTAGGATTTAGGGTATAAAGCTTTGTTAAGGATTTTTGGGTTTAGGGTTTTAGGGTTTAGGGTTTGGGGTTTAAGGTTTTTAGGTTTTAGGGTTTAGGTTTTAGGTTTTAGGGTTTTTTAGGGTTTTAGGGTTTTATGGTTTTAGGGTTTAGGGTTTTTTTAAGGATTAGGGTTCAGAGTTTTTTCTTAGGGTTTTAGGGTTTAGGGTTTTACGATTTAGGGTTTAGGGTTTAGGGTTTAGTGTTTAAGGCTTTTAGGGTTTAGGGATTTTTTTAGGGTTTAGGGTTACGGTTTAGGGTTTTATGGTTTAAGGTTTTTAGGGTTTAGGGTTTAGGGTTTAGAGTTTAGGGTTTAGTGTTTATTGTTTTTAGGGGTTTAGGTTTTAGGGTATAGGGGCTAGGGTTTAGGATTTAGTGTTTTTTAGGGTTTTAGGGTATTAGGGTTTAAGGTTTTAGGGTTTAGGATTTAGGGTTTAGGGTTTAGGGCTTTAGTTTTTAGGGTTTTGGGTTTTTTTTAGGGTTTGCGATTTATGGTTTAGGTTTTAGGATTCTAGGGTTTAGGGTTTAGAGTTTAGGGTTTTTAGGGTTTAGGGTTTAGGGTTTTTATGGATTTAGGGTTTAGGGTTTGGTGGATTAGGTTTTTGGGTTTAGGGTTTAGGGTTTTTTAGGGTTTTATTGTTTATTGTATAGGGTTTTTTTAGAGTTTAGAGTTTCGGGTTTTTAGGGTTTAGGGTTAGGGTTTAGGGTTTTAAGGCTTAGGGTTTAGGGTTTAACATTTAGGGTTTAGGGTTTTTAGGGTTTTGGGTTTTTAGGGATATAGGTTATAGGGTTTACGATTTTTTAGAGTTTTAGGGTTTATGGTTTTTTTAGGGTTTAGGGTTTTTTTTAGCATTTAGGGTTTAGGATTTTTTTTAGGGTTTTAGGGTTTATAATTTAATGGTTTAGGGTTTTGCATTTAGGGTTTAGGGTTTAGGGTTTACAGTTTTTAGGGTTTAGGTTATTTTTTAGGGCTTAGGGTTTTTTTAGAGTTTCGGGTTTTTTTAGGGTTTAGGGTTTAGGATTTTTAGGGTTTAGGATTTAGGGTTTTTTTAGGGTTTTTGGGTTTACGGGTTTAGGGTTTAGGGTGTTGTGTTTAGGGCTTAAGATTTTTTGGGTTTAGGGTTTTTAGTGTTTTAGGGTTTTAGGGTTTAGGGTTTTTTTGTAGGGTTTTAGGGTTTGGGTTTTACGGTTTAGGGTTTATGGTTTAGCGTTGAGGGTTTAAGATTATGAAGGTTTAGGTTTTTTTTAGGATTTAGGGTTACGAGTTTAGGGTTTAGGGTTTGTAGGGTTTCGGGTTTAAGGTTTAGGGTTTAAGCTATAGGGTTTTTAGGGGTTTAGGGCTTAGGGTTTAGGGTTTAGCATAGGGTTTAGGGTTTAGGGTTTAGCATTTAGTGTTTTTTTTTAGTGTTTTAGGGTTTTAGGGTTTACATTTTTACGATTTAGGGTTTAGGGATTAGGGTTTAGGGCTTAAATTTTTAGGGTTTAGGGTTTTTTTTTGGGATTAGGGTTTAGGGTTTAGGGTTTAGGGCTTTAAGGTTTAGGGTTTAGGGTTTAGAGTTTAGGGTTTTTTGGGTTTAGGGTTTTTAGGGATTTAGGGTTTATGGTTTAGTGGTTAGGGTTTTGGGTTTAGGGTTTATTATTTTTTTGGGGTTTTAGGGTTTAGGGTTTTTTAGAATTTAGGGTTTAGGATTTTTAGGGTTTAGGGTTTCCGGTTTTTTTAAGGGTTTATGGTTTAAGGTTTTTAGGGTTTAGGGTTTAGGGTTTTTTAGGGGTTTTAGGGTTTTTTTAAGGGTTTTTAGGGTTTAGGGTTTAAAGTTTTTTGCTATAGGGTTTAGGGTTTAGGGTTTAGTGTTAGGTTTAGGGTTTTAGTGATTAGGGTTTAGGGTTTAGGTTTTTAGGTTTAGGGTTTAGGTTAGGATTTTTAGGGATTTAGGGTTTAGGGTTTAGGGTTTTTTAGGGGTTTAGGATTTTAAGGTTTAGGGTTTTTTTAGGGTTCAGGGTTTTTTTTTAGCGTTTAGGGTTTAGGATTTTTTTAGGCTTTTAGGGTTTTGAGTTTTACGGCTTAGGGTTTAGCGTTTAGGGTTTAGGGTTTAGGGTTTTTTAGGGTTTAGGGATTAGGGTTTTTAGGGTTTAGGGTTCATTTTAGGGTTTTTACGTTTAGGGTTTTAGTGTTTAGGGTTTTGGGTTTAAGGTTTAGGGTTTAGGGTTTAAGGTTTTTAGGGTTTAGGATTTAGGGTTTATGGTTTAGGATTTTTTAGGGTTTTAGGGTGTAGGGTGTAGGGTTTAGGATTTTTTTATGGTTTTAGGGTTTAGGGTTTTACGGTTTAGGGTTTAGGGTCTAGGGTTAAAGTTTTGAGGGTTGAGGTTTTTTTAGGGTTTAGAGTTACGGTTTAGGGTTTTATGGTTTAGTGTTTAGGGAATAGGGTTTAAGGTTTAGGGTTTTTAGGTTTTAGGGTTTAAGGTTTAGGGTTTAGGGTTACGGTTGGGGGTTTAGGGTTTAGGGTCTAGGGTTCAGGATTTAGGGTTTTTTAGGGTTTTAGAGTTTAGCGTTTTACGGTTTAGGGTTTAGGCTTTAGGGTTTAGGGCCTAAGTTTTTACGGTTTAGGGTTTTTTTTAGGGTTTAGGGCTTACGATTTTAGGGTTTAGGGTTTAGGGTTTAGAGTTTAGGGTTTTTAGGGTTTAGTATTTAGGGTTTAGGGTTTTTAAGGATTTAGGGTTTCAAGTTTTTTTTAGGGTTTAGGGTTTAGGGTTTTGGGTTTGTTAGGGTTTTATGGTTTTTTTTAATGGTTTTTTAGGGTTTAGGGTTTAGGGTTTAAGGTTTTTAGGGTTTAATGTTTTTTTAGGGTTTAGGGTTTGGGGTTTATGGTTTAGGGTTAGGGTTTAGGGTTTTAGGGTTTAGGGTTTAGGGTTTCGGGTTTAGGGTTTAGGGTTTGGGGTTTTAGGGTTTAGGGATTAGGGTTTAGGGTTTAGGGTTTTTTGGGATTTAGGGTTTTTTAGGGTTTTGAGGTTTTAGGGTTTTGGGTTTTTTTAGGGTTTAGGGTTTAAGTTTTTTTTAGGGTTTTAGGGTTTAGAGTTTTACGATTTGGGATTTAACATTTACGGTTTAGGGTTTAGGGTTTAAGGTTTTTGGGTTTAGGGCATTTTTTAGGGTTAAGGGTTTTATTAGGGTTTAGGGCTTTTTTAGGGTTTTTGGGTTTAGGCTTTTAGGGTTTAGGGTTTAGGATTAAGGTTTTGAGGGTTTAGGGTTTTTTTTAGGGTCTAGGGTTACAACTTAGGGTTTTAGGGTTTTTAGGGTTTAGGGTTTACGGGTTAGGGTTTTTAGGGATTTAGGGTTTAGGGTTTATTTAGGGTTTTTGAGTTTTAGGTTTTAGGGTTTAGGGTTTAGGGTTTAGTGTTTAAGGTTTTTAGGGTTTAGGGTTTTACAGTTTTGTGTTTAGGGTTTAGGTTTTAGGGTTTAAGGTTTTGAGGGTTTAGGGTTATAGTTTAGGGTTTTAGGGTTTTAGGGTTTAGTGTTTAGGGTTTAGGGTTTAGGGTTTAGGGTTTTTATGTTTTAGGGTTTAGGGTTTAGGGTTTAGGTTTTAGGGTTTTTAGGGGTTTATGGTTTAGGGTTTACGGTCTAGGGTTTAAAATTTCGGGTTTTTTGGGGTTTTAGGGTTTTAGGGTTTAGGGTTTAGGTCTTAAGTTTTTAGGGTCTAGGGTTTTTTTTAGGGTTTAGAGTTTAGGGTTTTATGGTTTAGGGTTTAGGGTTAAGAATTTAAGATTTTAGGGTTTAGGATTTAGGGTTTTTTGTGATTTAGGGTTTCAGGTTTTTTTTAGGGTTTAGGGTTTGTTATTTGTTAGGGTTTTACGGTTTTCGTTTATCATTTTTTAGGGTTTAGGGTTTAGGGTTTAGGGTTTAGGTTTTAAGGTTATTTGGCTTTAGGGTTTTTTTATGATTTAGGCTTTCGGGTTTAGGGTTTAGGGTTAGGGTTTAGGGTTTTAGGGTTTAGGGTTTAGGGTTCAGGGTTTGGGGTTTAAGGTTTTTTAGGGTTTAGGGTTTAGGGTTTAGTGTTTATGGTTTTTAGGGATTTAGGGTTTAGGGTTTAGAGTTTTTTAGGGTTTCGGTGTTTTAGGGTTTAGGGTTTTTTTCGGGTTTAGGGTTAAGGTTTTTTTTAGGGTTTTAGGGTTTTGAGTTTTACGGTTAGGGTTTAACATTTATGGTTTAGGGTTTAGGGTTTAGGGTTTAAGGTTTTTATTTTTAGGGTTTTTTTGAGGGTTTAGGATTTTTTTAGGGTTTAGGTTTAGGGTGTTTAGGGTTTAGGGTTTTTTAGAGTTTTTGGGTATGGGGTTTTAGGGTTTAGGGTTTAGGATTTAGGGTTTAAGGTTTTTAGGGTTTAGGGATTAGGGTTTAGGGTTTAGGGTTTTTTAGGGTTAGGGTTTTACGGTTTTGGGTTTAGGGTTTGGGGTTTAAGTTTTTGAGGGTTTTGGGTTTTTTTTAGGTTTTAGGGTTACAGTTTAGGGTTTTAGGGTTTTGTGTTTAGGGTTTAGGGTTTAGGGTTTAAGGTTTAGGGTTTTTAGGTTTTAGGGTTTAGGGTTTAGGGTTTAGGGTTTAGGGTCTAGAGTTAAGGATTTGGGGTTTTTTAGGGTTTTAGGGTCTTAGGGTTTAGTGTTGTATGGTTTTGGGGATAGGGTTTAGGGTTTAGGGCTTAAGTTTTTAGGGTTTAGGGTTTTTTTAAGTTTTATGGTTTAGGGTTTAGGGTTTAGGGTTTTAGGGTTTAGTGTTTAGGGTTTAGAGTTTAGGGTTTTTAGGGTTTAGGGTATAGGGTTTTTAGGTATTTAGGGTTTAGGGTTTAGGGTTTAGTGGTTAGGGTTTTTGAGTTTAGGGTTTAGGGTTTTTTTACAGTTTTGGGTTTAGGGTTTTTAGGGTTTAGGGTTTCGAGTTTCTTTTGGAGGTTTAGGGTTTAAGGTTTAAGTTTTTAGGGTTTAGGGTTTTTTTTAGGGTTTAGGGTTTAGAGTTTAGGGTTTTTTATGGTTTATTGTTTAGGGTTTTAGGGTTTTTTTAAAGGTTTTTAGGGTTTAGGGTTTAGGGTTTAGCGTTTAAGGTTTTTAGGGTTTAGGGTTTAGGGTTAGGGTTTAGGGTTTTAGGGTTTAGGGTTTAGGGTTTTGGGTTTATGGTTTAGGATTTTTAGGGTTTAGGGTTTAGGGTTTAGGGTTTTGGGTTTTTAGGGATATAGGGTTTAAGGTTTTTTTACAGTTTAGGGTTTAGGGTTTTTAGGGTTTGGGGTTTCAAGTTTTTTTTTAGGTTTAAGGTTTAAGGTTTTTAGGGTTTAGGGTTTTTTTTAGGGTTTAGGATTTAGGGTTTAGGGTTTTTTAGGGTTTAGGGTTTAGGGTTTTAGGATTTTTTTAAGGGTTTTTAGGGTTTAAGGTTTAGGGTTTTACTGTTTAGGGTTTAGGGTTTAGGGTTAAGGGTTTATGGTTTTTAGGGTTTTGGGTTTTTTTAGGGTTTAGGGTTTCTAGTTTTTTTTAAGGTTGAAGGTTTAAAGTTTTTAGGGTTTAGGCTTTTTTTTAGGGTGTAGGGTTTAGGGTTTAGGTTGTTTAAAGTTTAGGGTTTTAGGGTTTTTTTAAGGGTTTTTTGGGTTTAGGGTTTTGGGTTTTACGGTTTAGGGCTTAGGGTTTAGGGTTTAGGGTTTAGGGTTTATGGTTTTTAGGGTTTAGGTTTTTTTAGGGTTTAGGGTTTAGGGTTTATGGTTTAGGGTTAGGGTTTTGGGTTTTAGGCTTTAGGGTTTAGGGTTAGGGTTTTTAGAGTTTAGGGTTTGGGGTTTTTAGGGATTTAGGGTTTAGGGATTTTTTGGGTTTTAGGGTTTTAGGGTTTAGGGATTTTAAGGGATTAGGGTTTTTTTTAGGGTTTTAGGGTTTAGTGTTTAGGATTTTGGGTTTAGCGTTTAGGGTTTAGGGTTTAGGGTTTACGGTTTTTTTTTAGGGTTTATGGTTTAGGGTTTTAAGGTTTAGCGTTTAGAGTTTAGGGTTTTTAGAGTTTAGGGTTTAGAATATTTAGGGATTTAGGATTTAGGGTTTAGGGTTTAGGGTTTAGGGTTTTTTAAGGTTTTAGTGTTTTAGGGCTTAGGGTTTTCTTAGGGTTTAGGGTTTTTAGGGTTTAGGATTTAGGGTTTTTTTAGAGTTTTAGGGTTTAGGGTTAAGGGTTTAGGGTTTAAGGTTTTTAGAGTTTAGGGTTTAGGGTTTAGTGTTGCAAACCTGGATTTGAGGATTACAATTTTGATGATAACAAACATTTCTGTGTTATGTTTTGGTTAACTAACATCTCAGGTACAAAAGATCAAATGCAATCCAAGCCAACTCAACATGGGGTCAGCGTGTGTTTAATTGTAATTTTTCCGTTTCTTGAGTCAAATGTAATGTAATTGATCCCCAAGCTAAGTAACATTGCACACACACACTCAAGGGGAGAGTTTTAGTGAGTTAGAGTTTCTGTTTAAATTTTTTGTTCATATCATCTAGGACGATCCAATGAAAACAGAAACCCAAATTTGGGCGGCCTTATTAGGTCTGTTTGTATTAAGCCGATCGTCCTGGACGATAGACACATCGTATAGGATGATAGGCTCAAGTCAGAAATTCTTAGCTGCCAGACTAAGTTAGGCAAGTTTTTATTTTTTGAGATTTGGTCTGATCGTCCCGGACGATACGTGTATCGTCATGGATGATCCATTATTATCATACCTAAATTAGTCTGGTGATAAAGGAAAGCAATTAATTTTTGATTAATACGATCGTATCGTCTCGGACGATCGCAAGATCATCCATAATGATGCATACAAAATCCTGACCGTCTAGACCACTTCACCTGGATGATATTCCCGATTTTGAACTAATCGTATGAGACGATCGCGATATCATCCCGAACGATCAAGTCATTTTAAAATTGTTCAGCATGTTTTGTGCAGGCCGATCCGAACAATATGCAAGACGATATTGTCATTTTTGAACTTATCGTATAGGATAATACACTTATTGTCCTGGATGATCAAATCATTTTGAGATCATCCTGGACAAGTTTCCCGGAATGACCAGAGCTGTCTTCTAGGCGAAAATCCTGATTTATACTAATCATCCCGGATAATCGCAGAATCGTACGGGACGATCTGAATAAATTTTGTCTACTAATAGTCCAGAGGAACCAGATCATCCAGGCTAATTCATGTGATTTTGAACTTATCGTACAGAATGATCGACCAATCATCCTGGATGATCTTCAACAACTACTTGAGATTTAGGGCAATTTTTAAGCCATCCTATTTAAGATCTTTTTCTTTTAACAGGTAAAATCTTTTGCCACTTTCCTTACCAGAGAAAATCTTGAGAGAGAGAGAGAGCGTAAGAGAGAGAAAGAGGATCTTATGAGGGGGAGTTTATGAGGGATTCACAAAGGTTGCTCCAAGCAAGGATCTAAGACGTCTTTTCTGTTTGTCGTCTCTTATCTTGTCAGTATTTCTGTGGGAGGATCGTTCGCAAGAAGATTCGGGTTCTCTGCCTGCTTTAGGAGGCAGCAAAAGGAGTCCAAGTTCTCTGCCTGCTTCAGGAGGAAGCAAAAGAAGTTCAGGTTCTCTGCCTCACCGGGTTGGTGGAAAGGAGTTTTTATACAGGCTTCTCCTCCTTGCTGTGGGAGCAGAAGAAGAGTCACTTACTATTAGTGCAATACCAGGAGGGGAGGCTCCGGGGAGTGGACGTAGGTCAAGTTGACCTAACCACTACAAAATCTTGTTTGTACTTTCTGATTATTTTTTGCACTCACTTTTCGGTTGATGATTGTGTGATTATGATTATTATTCTGATTATCGTTGAACATCTGCACATCATTGCATAACTGTAAACATTTTAAAATATTCTAAAAGATTTTCTAAATCATTGTGTGCTCACAAATTTTTAAAACTACTAATTCACTCCCCCTTTTGGTTAGCATCGGGACTAGTTCATAAGGGCTTAACATCCCTAACGAATTTTCGAGTGGTATCAGAGCGGGATTCAAAAATTAAGTTTAAAAACTTTTAAATATTGATCCGTAGCTAACTTTGGTTATCGTAATACTGCTGAAGGTTATTCAATTACACGACCACCATTGTTTGATAATATACCTTTTAATTTTTGGAAAACTCACATGTCCACGTTTCTACAATCAATTGATTATCGCATGTGGATGCTCGTTAAAGATGGCTATGAAGCACCGTTTAGACATGTTAATGGTGTTAAAACTAAACTTTCATTTACTGAATAGACATTTGATGATCGTGATTTAGCACAACTGAATGCAAAATGCTTGAACTATTTTTTCTGTGCACTGAAATCTGAAGATTACATGCGTGTTTCTACTTGCACTACTGGTAAAGAAATCTGGGATAGATTATGCATTACTTATGAAGGTACACCTGAGGTTAAGCAATCTAGATTGAACATCTTACTTCATGACTACAAACTCATTCGCATGAAACCTAGTGAATCCATTTCTGAAATGTATACTATGTTCACTCAAATTGTCACATCTTTACATGCTTTAGGAAGAGAACTTACAAACTATGAAAAAGTGAACAAAATTTTGAGATGTTTTCCTTCTTCTTTTGATGCCAAGATAACTGTAATTACTGAATCTAAAGATTTAAACACTTAATCTTTTGATAACTTACATGGGTCAATCATTGCTTACGAGCAAGGAGTGAACAAACGACAAATTGATGCAGGTGAGAAGAAGAATGAGAAAATTATGGCGCTGAAGGCCAATGATACTAACACTGACTATTTCGGGACTAATAGCAATGATGTTGCCTTAATCATTAGGCAATTCAAAAGCTTTCTAAGGAAGAAACATAAGAACTTTCACAAATAGAACAAATGTAAGAGTAGCAAAAATTTTAAAGGATCATCTGATACTATTTACTTTGAATGCAGGAAGCCTAGACATATAAAGGTTGATTGTCCTACACTTAAGGCTTACCCAAGCAAGGAGAAGGGTGAGGAGAAACACAAGTTCAGGAAGGAGAAGAAGCTGATTCAAAAGGCATTCTGGGCAAATTCTGCATCCGACTCCTCTGAGACTGAAGCTGAAGAGCAAACTACTAACTTGTGTTTGATGGTACATGGTCATCTTGGTCAGTCTGACCAAGAAGAGGTATATGAGCTAACCTATGATCAATTGCTTGATGTTTCTGAGAAAATTCATTCATCATGTAGGAAACTTAAGAAAACCTATGCCACCCTGAAATTGGATTTCTTGAATTTATAAAAATAGCATGATGTTTTGATTAAAGATTATTCTACACTTGATAGCAATCACATGTCATTACTTGATGAATTTGATGAGTTGAATAAAAAGCATTCTGATTTGATTACTGAGCATGATTCATTAAAAGCATCACATGTTGAATTAGAAACTGCATTTAGAGAATTAGAAACTCATGCATCTGATTTAGATAGTAGTGAGCATCATTTGATATTTGAAAGTGCAAATCTAAAGAAAGAAAATAAATTTCTAAGTGTAAAAATTTGTGCTTTTAAGAAAAATGAAATACCTCCTACTTTTGTATAATTTTATGCACCTCTACCTTTTGAAGAATCTATTTCAAAATCTTTAAAGCATGTTTCAATCAAACCTAGGAAGAGGCACTACCACCCACGTAGATTAGTTAACCCTTTTCTAGGGGTTTGATGTTTTTCTCCTGGCATGTTATGACACATCTCTCATACCTGCACTATTCACCATAGTACATATTGCATGTGGAGGCCCAATTTGCATGCTTCACAGCACAGCAACATGCATTGCATTCTTCTTTTTATAAGAATGAACCCAAACTTATTTGGGTTCTTCAATCTGACATTTGATGATTTTGTAGGTGTGCTCTCACACAAGACCTCATGAGAGCATGCGGTACCTGGACAACGGATGCTTAAGACATATGACTGGAGATGCAAATCAATTCATTTTGCTGGAGGCCAAGACTGGAGGCAAGGTTACACTTGGAGACAACACCACCATAAGGGTGGTAGGAGCAGGTATAATTGGTGATTCAAAAAATTTTATTATTGACAATGTTTTGCTTGTAGATGGATTGAAACACAACTTGTTGAGCATCAGTCAACTCTGTGACAAAGGATACAACATCAAGTTCCTTCCTACTTGCTGCATTATAAGCTTAATTATCAAAATTGTTTATAGGGACAAAGGATCAACAATATTTACATGCCGGATGTAAGCTATTTTAAAATTGATGTTTCAATTTATTTAAAAACTACTGCTGATGAGTATTGGTTATGGCACAAGAGATTATGTCATGCTAGTATGAAAACCCTTGGGAGAGTCACCTAAAAGGACTTAGTTAGAGGTGTCCCCAAGCTTAAGTTTACTAAGGACCACCTGCGTGATGCCTGTCAATTAGTGAAGCAAGTCCAGTCCTCCTTCCACTCCATTAAGGACATCAACACCTCTAGACCTTTAGAAGTCCTTCACTTGGATCTCTTTGGACCCATTAGTACTGCCAGCTAAGGGGGAAAAGTCTATGGATTGGTGATTGTTGATAATTACTCGAGGTTCACTTGGATTAAATTTCTGTCACATAAATCTGAGTCATTTGATGAATTTAAATCCTTCTCCATATGGATTCAGAGGAAGTTAGGTTCTGAGATCTTGGCTATTCATAGTGATCATGGTGGAGAGTTTGAAAATGTGAGATTTGGAATATTCTATGAGGAGCAAGGGATTAGCCATAACTTTTCAACTCCTAGGACCCCTCAGTAGAATGAGGTAGCTGAAAGGAAGAACAGGACCTTAGTGGAAGCCGCTAGAGCCATGCTTGCTGAGTATTCACTTCCAAAATACTTTTGGGCTGAAGCAGTAAACATTGACTGCTATGTGCTAAATAGGGTGAATGTTAGATCCAATCTGAATAAGACACCTGATGAGATCATTAAAGGTAGAACTCCAAACCTGTCCATCCTCCATGTCTTTGGCTATAAGATTTTCATTCTAAATAAAGGGAAATCATCCTTAGGAAAATTTAACCCCAAATCTGATGAAGAAGTGTTCTTAGGCTATTCTAGTGTGAGGAAATCCTTTAGGGTATTAATAAGAGGACTTTGGTGATGGAGGAGACAACTCATGTGGTATTTGATGAATCTGATCCTAAGGAGACTAGAGTTGAGGAAGAAGAAGACGTAGGAGAGATTACTTAAGGAGTTGAAAATGCAAATTTGGAGGAAAGGGTAGAGCCTCAAAACACTTTGCCTAGAGATTGGAGATATGCTTTGAGTCATCCTATAGAATGGATCTTAGGAGACCGTTCTGAAGGTGTTAGAACTAGGCATGGACTTAGAAAGGAAGTAAACCATTCCGTCTTTATCTCAATGACTAAACCCACCAACATCAATCAAGCCCTTTCTAATTAGTTTTGGATGTTAACTATGCAAGAGGAATTGAATTAATTTATAAAGAAGGATGTTTGGGAATTAGTAGAAAGACCTAAGAATCAAACTATAGTGGGGACCAAGTGGGTCTTTAAGAATAAGATGAATGATTCTGGTGTGGTGGTTAGGAATAAGGCAAGATTGGTGGCTAAAGGGTACAATCAAATTAAAGGGAATAATTTTGAGGAGACCTTCGCCCCTATAGCTAGATTGAAAGACATTAGAGTGCTAATAGCCTTTGCCTGTTATAAGGGATTTAAGCTATTTCAAATGGAAGTCAAGAGTACCTTTTTAAATGGAGTAATAAAAGAGGATGTCTTTATAGAGTAACCCCTAGGTTTTGAGAGTCCCTAATATCCAAATCATATTTACAAATTAAAAAAGGCCTTATATGGACTGAAACAAGCACCCAGAGCTTGGTATAAGAGGCTTAGCACATTCCTACTAGAAAGAGTGTTTGTTAAGGGGAGCGTAGACATCACCATTTTCATTAGAAATGTAGGAGATGATCTACTCATTATCTAGATTTGTGTTGATGATATGCTTTTTGGATGTTCTGATAAAAATTTATGTGATGAGTTTTCTAAGATAATGATTAAGGAGTTTGAGATGAGTATGATGGGAGAATTGTCTTACTTTTTGGGGTTTAACATAAGGCAAATGGATGATGGAACCTTTCTGAATCAATCAAAATACACTACGGACATCTTGAAAAAATATGAAATGGACAACGCTAAGCCAATCAATACTCCCATGAGTTCCACTATTCAGTTAGATGAGGATTCAAATGGAAAATCTGTTAATCAGAAAAAGTTTAGGGGAATAATTTGATCACTGCTTTACCTAACTGCTAGCCAACCTGATATTATGTTTATTATTTGTCATTGTGCTAAGTTTCAAGCTGATCCTAAAGAGTCCTACCTGACTGCTATTAAGAGAATTCTTAGATATCTTTTAGGGACCCCAAACCTAGGAATCTGGCACCCTAGGCACGGCACTTCTTTTGAGATTATTGGATATTCTGATTCTATTTTTGTAGGGTGAAGGATTGATAAAAGGAGCACTTCTGGAACTTATCAATTTATAGGACAGTCTTTATTCTCCTAGTCCAATAGAAAATAGAACTTAGTTGCACTTTCCACTGCTGAAGCTGAGTACATTACCTTAGGAAGTTGTGTGACCCAAGTCCTTTGGTTGAAGTAACAAGTTTTGGATTTAGGATTCTCTGTTGGAACAATTTCAGTTCTATGTGATAACACCGTACTATCTGTATTTCTAAGAATCTAATCTAATATTTTAGAACCAAACACATTGATATAAGGTATCACTTCATTAGTGACCATGTTACAAAAGGGGACACTGAGCTACATCATGTAACAATTGAAAATCAACTGGCTGACATCTTTACAAAACCACTGGTCTTCGACTTATTCAGCATTTTGAAGACTAGATTGGGTGTGATTGACATAAAAGCATAACTCTGATGATTGCTGATTTATGATGTTTTCTATTTTCAACATTTTGCTTTAGTTTTTGTTTGATTTGCTTGTCCGTTTTACTTTAGAATTTTTCCTTTCCTGCTGATTTTTGTTATTTGATTCGCTTATCAGATTTGATTATTTCTTGTTGATTTTCATTTGTTGATTTTCATTTACTGATTTTTATGTGTCTGTTCTTCTTCCTTCTTATTTTTTATTATTTATTTATTTACTACTTACTCACTTCTAAATCAGATCACTGCTCACTACTACTGATAAACTAGATTTTTGACTAAGAGTTTTGCCTTATTTTTATTTAAAGGCTTGTAAGCAGTGATTGACTCCTCTAGATCTGTTAAAGGGAAGAAACATTGATGATTATTTCTCTTCCTCTAACTTCTTTAATGGTTTATTATTTCTTTTGGATAAAAATCTTCTTCAAAATTAAAAAAGTTAGTTTTTGAAATAGAGATCTATTTTATCTTCCTGTAGTAATCTACCTCATATGAATAGTGTTTTCAAAGCTTTGAATCATTATTATGTTTTTCTTAATCAAGTGATTGCACCTATCATATATTGTATGATTTTTGTTTTGTGAATTACTCTTCCATATTGTAGAGAGTGAGCTTTGTCTTATCTTATGTCTGGAAGGTAGTTTCACAGATGAGATTCTTTAATGATTATGAAAGAAAGCAAGCTTATAAAAGATGCGCAAAGAGCGCTAAAATGAAAAAGAGGCACAAAATGAGCCAAAAGCTAAAAAGATGCACAATGTCGCCAAATTGAAAAGATACACACAGTGTATCAAAAATCAAAAGATGTGCAAAGCGCCAAACAAATTGAAAAGGAGGCACAAAATGAGCCAATAAAGAAATAAGCTTTCTTCCCTTTCAGATCTTTAAATGTCTTAGAAAAATTCATGTGCCACTTAGTATCTTCAAAAGCTTGAGACAAAAAATCATGATTTCTGATTCCTTGCTTTGTAATACTGTTATATCAGATATTTTTCCGGAATGAGGCTTGAAAGGATCTCTTTTCGAATCTAATTTCTTTTCTTCTAAATTAGAATTTTGTTTGAAAGGAATTTGAACCTGTAAGGTGTACGAGGTAGGAGTTACGAAAGTTGCTTTTCTAAGTTTTTCTTGATTTCAGCATTGTCGATTTTCTTCTTATTGGCATTTGAATTGAAAATAAGGAAAAATTCTATTTTGTGAGAGCTGATAAAAAAACATTATTTTTCACTTTTGTTTTATCTTTTTTGTTCCTCCTTTTTTTGATGTCAAAAGGGGGAGTTGTTTTATGTTCCTAGTAGTTTCCTTTAATATTTTTGTGTTGTAATAGTTTCATGTGTTGTATTGAATGTCACTAGTTATCAATGATTAATAAAATTTATCTTTTCTCACATGTGCTTTAATTACTGCAATCTAGTTGATTTGAAACTATTAAATAAATATTTACTATCATAAAAAAGGGGGAGATTATTACAAACCTGTATTTAAGGATTATAATTTTGACGATAATAAATATTTCTGTGTTCTATTTTGGTTAACTAACATCTCAGGTACAAAAGATCAAATATAATCAAAGCCAACTCAAGATCGGGTTAGCGAATATTTAATTATAATTTTTCCCTCTCTTGAGCAAATGTAATATAATTGAGCCCCATGCTTAGTAACCTTACACACACACACCCAGGGGGAGAGTTTTAGTGAGTTAGAGTTTTTGTTTAAAATTTTTATTCATATCATCTTGGATGATATTCATATCATCCTGAACGATCCAATTAAAATAAAAACCCAAATTAGGGTGGCCATATTTTATCAGTTTTGATTAAACCGATCGTCCTGTATGATAGACACATCATACAGGTCGATAGGCTCAAATCAAAAATTCTCAGCCGTTAGACTATGTTAGGCAAGTTTTTATTTTTAGAGATTTGGTCTGATCATCCCGGATGATACGTGCATCGTCTTAGACGATCCATTAGAATCTTACCTAAATTAGTCTGGTAATTAAGGAAAGGAATTAATTTTTCACTGATACGATCATATAAGCCTGGACAATCGTAATATCATCCAGGATGATACATGCAAAATCCTGACCATCTAGAGCACTTCACCTGGACGATCCGAGAAATGTTCTGAATAATATTCCCGATTTTAAACTAATCGTATGGGATGATTGCGATATCATCCCGGATGATCAAGTCATTTTGAAATCATACAGTATGTTTTGTTCAGGCCATCCGAACAATGTGCAAAATAATATTATCATTTTTGAACTAATTGTACAAGATGATACACTTATCATCCTAGATAATCAAGTTATTTTGAGATCGTCCTAGATAAGTTTCCCTAGATGACCAGAGCTATCTTCTTGACAGAAATCCTGATTTATACTAATCATCCCAAATAATTGTAGAATCATACGAGATGATTTGAACAAATTTTGTCTACTAATCATTCAGAGGAACTAGATCATCCAGGCCGATTCATGTGATTTTGAACTGATCATATAGGATGATCAACCGATCATCCTGAATGATCTTCAATGAGCAGTTGAGATTTAGGGAAATTTTTCAACCCTCCTATTTAAGATCTTTTTCTTTCAATAAGTAAAATATTTTGCCACTTTCTTTACCAGTGAAAACCTTGAGAGAGAGAGAGAGAGAGAGCTTGGGAGAGAGAGAGAGGATCTTGTGAGGGGGAGTTTATGAGGGATTCATAAAGGTTACTCCAAGTAATGATCTGAGTCATCTTCTCTATTCATCATTTCTTTTCTTGTCGGTGTCTCTGTGGGAGGATCATTCATAAGAAGATCCAAGTTCTCTGTCTACTTTAGGAGGAAGCAAAAGGAGTCCAGGTTCTCTGCCAGCTTCAGGAAAAAGCGAAAGGATTTCAGGTTCTCTGCCTCACAAGGTTGGTGGAAAGGAGTTTTTGTACAGGCTTCTCCGCCTTGATGTGGGAGAAGAAGGAGAGTCACTTAGTGTTAGTGCAATACCTAGAGGGGAGGCTCCGGGGAGTGGACGTAGGTCAAGTTGACCGACCACTATAAAATCTAGTGTGTTCTTTCAGATTATTTTTCGCACTTACTTTTCTATGGATGATTGTGTGATTGTGATTATTATTCTGATTATTGTTGAAGATCAGCACATCATCGTATAACTATAAACATTTTAAAACATTCAAAAAGATTTTCTAAATCATTTTTTGCTCTTAAATTTTTAAAACTACTAATTCACCCCCCCTCTTAGTTAGCCTCGGTACTAGTTCATAAGGGCTTAACATCCCAAATGAACTTTCATTTAGGTTCTAGGGTTTAGGGTTTTTTTGGGGTTTTAGGGTTTAGGGTTTAGGTTCTTTTTAGGGTTTTAGGGTTTAGAGTTTTACGATTTAGTGTTTAGGGTTTAGAGTTTAAGGTTTTTAGGGTTCAGGTTTATTTTAGGTTTTAGGGCTTAGGATTTAGGGTTTAGGGTTTTAGGCTTTAGGGTTTACAATTTTTAGGGTTTAGGGTTTAGGGTTTTTAGGGATTTAGGGTTTAGGGTTTAAGGTTTAGGGTTTTTTAGGGTTTTAGGGTTTAAGGTTTAGGATTTTTTTAGGGTTTAGGGTTTTTTTAGGGTTTAGGGTTTAGGGTTTTTTTTAGGGTTTTATGATTTAGGGTTTAGGGTTTATGGTTTAGGGTTTCGGGTTTAAGGTTTTTAAGGTTTAGGGTTTTTTTAAGGTAAAGGGTTCAGGGTTTAGGGTTTAGGATTAGGGTTTAGGGTTTTTTAGAGTTTTTAGGGTTTAGGGTTTAGGGTTTTGGGTTTTAGGGTTTTATTTAGGGTTTTTAGGGTTTAGAGTTTTGGGTTTAGGGTTTAGGGTTTTTAGGGTTTAGGGTTTAGGGTTTTAGGGTTTATTTTTTTTAGGGTTTTTAGGATTTAGGATTTAGGGTTTAGGGTTTTTTAGGGTTTTTAGGGTTTAAGGGTTTTAGGTTTTAGGGTTTAGGGTTTTAAGGTTTTTTTAACGGTTTTAAGGGTTTAGGGTATAAGGTTTTCTAGGATTTTTTTGAGTTTTTAGGGTATAAAGTTTAGGGTTTAGGGTTTATGGATTTATGATTTTTTTTGAGGGTTTTTAGGGTTTAGGGTTTAGGGTTTAGGGTTTAGGACTTTAGAGTTTAGGGTTTAGGGTTCTTTAAAGTTTTAGGGTCTTAGGGTTTTGGTTTTTTTGGGGTATAGGGTTTAGGGTTTTTTTAGGGTTTTAGGGTTTAGGTTTTTACTGTTTAAGGTTTAAGGTTTAGGGTTTAAGGCTTAGCGTTTTAGGGTTTAGGATTTAGGGTTTACGATTTTTAGGGTTTAGGGTTTAGATATTGTGGTTTAGGGTTTAGGGTTATTTAGGGTTTGTAGGGTTTAGGGTTTAGGTTTAGGGTTTAGGGTTTTTTAGAGTATTTTAGGATTTTTAGGGTTTATGGTTTAGGGTTTTAGAGCTTTTTTTATTTAGGTTTTTAGGGTTTAGGGTTTAGGGTTTAGGGTTTATGCTTTATAGTTTTAGGGTTTAGGTTTTTTAGGGTTTTAAGGTTTAGAGTTTAGGGCTTAGGGTTTAGGGATTTTAAGGTTTCGGTTTATGGATTAGGGTTTTTAGGGATTAAGGGTTTAGGGTTTAAGGTTTAAGGTTTAAGGTTAAGGGTTTAGGGTTTAGTGGTTAGGGTTTTAGGGTTTAGGGTTTAGGGTTTTAAGGTTTATGGTTTTTTTAGGGTTTACAGTCTAGGGTTTACGGTTTAGGGTTTAGGGTTTAAGGTTTTTAGGGTTTAGGATTTTTTTTAAGGTTTAAGTTTTAGGGGTTATGGTTTAGGTTTTACGTTTTATGGTTTTTTAGGGTTATTAGGGTTTTTTTTAAGGTTTTTAGGGTTTAGGGCTTTTGGGGTTTTTTTATAGTTTTTAGCGTTTAGGGTTTCTGGTTTATGATTTTTTAGGGTTTTTAGGGTTTAGGGTTTTAGGGTTTAGGGTTTAGGATTTTTTTAGGCTTTTTAGGGTTTAGGGTTTAGGGTTTAGGGTTTCAGGTGTAGGGTTTAAGGTTTTAAGGGTTTAGGGTTTTTTTTAGGGTTTAAGGTTTAGGGTTTAGGGTTTATATGGTTTAGGGTTTTTAGGGTTTAGGGTTTATGGATTAGGGTTTTTAAGGATTTAAGGTTTTGGGTTTAAGGTTAAAGGTTTAGGGTATTGGGTTTTGGGTTTTCGGTTAGGTTTTTAGGGTTTAGAGTTTAGGGTTTTAGGGTTTAGGGTTTAGGGTTTTTGAGGTTTAGGGTTTAGGGTTTTTTTTTGGGTTTTAGGGTTTAAGGTTTACAGTTTAGGGTTTAGGGTTTAGGGTTTAAGGTTTAGGGTTTAAGGTTATTAAGGTTTAGGGTTTTTTTAGGGTTTAGTGTTTAGGGTTTAGTGTTTAGGTTTTAGGGTTTAAGGTTCTTTGGGGTTTTTAGGGTTTAGGGTTTTAGGTTATAGGTTTTTTTCTTAAGGTTTTTAGGGAATAGGGTTTAGGGTTTAGTGTTTTTTGGGTTTTTTAGGGCTTAGGGTTTAGAGTTTAGGGTTTAATGTTTTCCACTCTTTTTTTAATATTTTTATTGTTTAGGGTTTAGGTTTTTTAGGGTTTAGGATTTTAGGGTTTAGGGTCTATGGTTTTTTTAAGGTTTTTAGGGTTTAGGGTTAAGGGTTTTATGGTTTAGGGTTTAGGGTTTAGGGTTTTGGGTTTAGGGTTTAAGGTTTTTAAGGTTTAGGGTTTAGGGTTTAGGGTTTAGGGTTTTTAGATTTTAGGGTTTAGGGTTTAGGGTTTAGGGTTTAGTGGTTAGGGTTTAAGGGTTTTGGATTTAGGGTTTTAAAGTTTTAGGGTTTAGGGTTTTTTTATTGTTTATGGTTTAGGGTTTAGGGTTTTTTCAGGGTTTTAAGGTTTAGGCTTTTACGATTTAAGGTTTACGGTTTAGGGTTTAGAGTTTTTTTTAGGGTTTAGGGTTTAGGGTTTAGGGTTTAGGTTTTATGGTTTACGGTCTTTTAGGGTTTTTAGGGTTTAGGGTTTTAGGGTTTAAGGTTTAGAGTTTTTTAGGGTTTTAGGGTTTTAGGGTTTAAGGTTTAGGGTTTTTTTATGGTTTAGGGTTTAGGGTTTTTTTTAGGGTTTTACGGTTTAGTATTTAGGGTTTACAGTTTAGGATTTTTAAGGTTTAAGGTTTTTTTATGGTATAGGGTTTAGGGTTTGGCGTTTAGGATTTAAGGTTTAGGGTATTTTAGAGTTTTTAGGGTTTATGATTTAGGGTTTTGGGTTTTAGTGTTTTATTTAGGGTTTGGGGTTTAGGGTTTTGGTTTTAGGGTTTAGGGTTTTTTAGGGTTTTAAAGGGTTTTTAGGGTTCAGGGTTTAGGGTTTTGTTTTTTTTTAGGGTTTTTAGGGTATAGGATTTAGGGTTTAGAATTTTTTTGGGTTTTTAGGGTTTAAGGGTATTAGGGTTTTAGGGGTTTTTTGAAGGGTTTTAAGAGTTTAGGGTTTTCTAGGATTTTTTAGGGTTTTTAGGGTTTAAGGTTTAGGGTTTAAGGATTTAAAATTTTTTTTTAGGGTTTTTAGGAATTATGTTTTAGGGTTTAGGGTTTAGGGTTTTTTAGAGTTTTTAGGGTTTAGGGTTTTAGGGTTTAAGGTTTAGAGTTTTTTAGGGTTTTAGGGTTTTAGGGTTTTAGGATTTAAGGTTTAGGGTTTTTTTACGGTTTAGGGTTTAGGGTTTTTTTTAGGGTTCTACGGTTTAGTATTTAGGGTTTACGGTTTAGGGTTTCGGGTTTAAGGTTTTTAAGATTTAAAGTTTTTTATGGTATAGGGTTTAGGGTTTGGCGTTTAGGATTTAAGGTTTAGGGTTTTTTAGAGTTTTTAGGGTTTAGGATTTAGGGTTTTGGGTTTTTGTGTTTTATTTAGGGTTTTTAGGGTTTTGGGTTTAGGGTTTTGGTTTTAGGGTTTAGGGTTTTTTAGGGTTTTAAAGGGTTTTTAGGGTTCAGGGTTTAGGGTTTTTTTTTTAGGGTTTTTAGAGTTTAGGATTTAGGGTTTAGGGTTTTTTTGGGTTTTTAGGGTTTAAGGGTATTAGGGTTTTAGCGTTTTTTTAAGGGTTTTAAGAATTTAGGGTTTTCTAGGATTTTTTAGTGTTTTTAGGGTTTAAGGTTTAGGGTTTAGGGTTTAGGGTTTAAGGATTTATAATTTCTTTTTTAAGGGTTTTTAGGAATTAGGGTTTAGGGTTTAGGGTTTAGGGTTTTAGGGTTTAGGGTTTAGGGTTTTTTAGAGTTTTAGGGTTTAAGGGTTTTGGGTCTTTTTAGGGTATAGGGTATAGTATTTTTTTTAGGGTTTTAGGGTTTAGGTTTTAACTGTTTAAGGTTTAGGGTTTAGGGTTTAGGGCATAGTGTTTTAGGGTTTAGGGTTTAGGGTTTAGGGTTTTTAGGGTTTAGGGTTTAAGGTTTACAGTTTAGGGTTTAGGGTTTAGGGTTTAGGATTTAGGGTTGTTTAGGGTATGTAGGGTTTAGGGTTTAGGTTTAGGGTTTAGGTTTTTTAGAGTTTTTTAGGGCTTTTAGGGTTTACGGTTTAGGGTTATAGAGCTTTTTTTTATTTAGGTTTTTAGGGTTTAGGGTTTAGAGTTTAGGGTTTACGGTTTTAGGGTTTAGAGTTTTTTAGGGTTTTATGATTTTCAGTTTAGGGCTTAGGGTTTAGGGTTTTGAAGGTTTAGGGATTTTAGGGTTTAGAGTTTATGGATTAGGGTTTTTAGGGATTAAGGGTTTAGGGTTTAAGGTTTAGGGTTAAGGGTTTAGGGTTTAGTGGTTAGGGTTTTAGGATTTAGGGTTTAAACTTTTATGGTTTAAGGGTTTAGGGTTTTGTTAGGGTTTAGGGTTTAGGGTTTATGGTTTTTAGGGTTTAGGGTTTAGGGTTTAGGTTTTAGGTTTTAAGGATTTTTAGGGTTCTTAGGGTTTTGGGTTTTAAGGTTTTTTTTTAAGGTTCTAGGGTTTAGGATTTTAGGGTTTTTTATGGTTTTTAGGGTTTAGGGTCTAGGGTTTAGAGTTTTGGGTTTAGGGTTTTAGTATTTTTTTTAGGGTTTTTAGGGTTTAGGGTTTCAGGTTTAGGGTTTTTTAGGGTTTTTAGGGTTTGGAGTTTTAGGGTTTAGGGTTTAGGATTTTTTTTAGGGTTTTTAGGGTTAAGGCTTTTTCTTTTTAGGGTTTGGGGTTTAGGGTTTCAGGTTTAGGGTTTATGGGTTTAAGGGTTTAGGGTTTTTTTTAGGGTTTAGGGTTTATAGGGTCATGGGTTTTTAGGGTTTAGGGTTTATGGATTAGGGTTTTTAAGCATTTAGGGCTTTGGGTTAGGGTTTAAGGTTTAGGGTTTTGGGTTTTGGGTTTTTTGTTAGGTTTTCAGGGTTTAGGGTTTTAGGGTTTAGGGTTTGGGGTTTAGTGTTTTTAAGGTTTAGGGTTTAGGGTTTTTTTGGGTTTTAGGTTTTAGGGTTTAAGATTTAGGGTTTAGGGTTTAGGGTTTAAAGTTTTTAGGGTTTAGGGTTTTTTTAGGGTTTAGAGTTTACGGTTTAGTGTTTAGGTTTTAGGGTTTAAGATTCTTTGGGGTTTTTAGGGCTTAGGGTTTAGGGTTTTAGGGTTTTTTTATGGTTTTGAGGGTATAGGGTTTAGGGTTTAGTGTTTTTAGGGTTTGTTAGGTTTTTTAGGGCTTAGGGTTTAGAGTTTAGGGTTTAAGGTTTTAGGGTTTTTTTTTTAGTGTTTTTACGGTTTAGAATTTTTTAGGGTTTTTAGGGTTTAGGGTTTTTTTTAATATTTTTTAGGTTTAGGGTTAATGGTTTTTGTTGCAAATCTGGTTTTGATGATAACAAACATGTTTCTATTGTGTTTTGCTTGGCTAACCCATTTTCAGGTACAAAAGATCAAGAGCAACTCAAGCAAACTCAAGATCGGGTCCAAGTGTGTCTAAATGTACTGTTTTCCTTTTCTTGAGTCAATTGTAATGTGGCTAATCTCCTAGCTAAGTAACCTTGCACACACACACTCAGGGGGAGAGCTTGAGTGAATTAGAGTTTCAGTTCAATTTTTTGTTAAGATCGTCCTGGACGATATTCACATCGTCCTAGACGATCAAGTTAAAATAAAAACCCAAATTAGGGCGACCAAGTTAAGTCTGTCTGATTAAGCCGATCGTCCTGGACGATAGATACATCGTACGGGACGATAGGCCTAAATCAGAAATTCTCAGCCGCTAGATCAAGTTAGGCAAGTTTTATTTTTAGATATTTGGTCTGATCGTCCCGAACGATGCATGTATCATCCTGGACGATCCAGTACAATCATGCCTAAATTAGCCTGTTAATTAAGGAAAGCAATTAATATTTAATTGATACGATCATATCGTCCGGGACGATCATGATCGTCTAGTGCATTTCAGCTGAACGTCCAAAGCGGTGCTCAGGATGATTTGTGCACTTTTTAAACAAATCATACAGGACGATATCCGTATCGTCCTAGACGATCAAGTCATTTTTTGGTCCTCCAGCACAAGTTTCTCTGGACGACCAGAGCGATCTTCTGGACAAAATTTCTGAATTTACACTAATCATCCCGGATGATCGCAGAATCGTACAGGACGATCGGAACAACTTTTTCCACTGATCGTCCAGAAGAGTCAAATCGTCCATGCTGAAATAGCTGATTTTGAACTGATCGTACAGGATGATATATCGATCGTCCTGGACGATCTATGCCGACCAGTTGAGATCTATGCCGACCTGGACGATCTATAAAAATCTTTTTCTTTCAACAAGAAAATTTTTTTTCCACTTTCCTTCCCAGAGAAACCTTAGAGAGAGAGAGAGAGTTTGGCAGAGAGAGAGAGGATCTTGTGAGGGGGAGTTTGTGAGGGATTCACGAAGGTTGCTCCAAGCAAGGATCAGAGTCGTCTTCTCCGTCCGTCGTCTCTCATCTTAGTTGTATTCTTTGTGAGAGGATCGTTCACAAGAAGATCTGGGTTCTCTGCCCGCTTCAGGAGGAAGTGAAAGGAGTTCAGGTTCTCTACCTGCTTCAGGAGGAAGCAAAAGGAGTCTGAGGTTCTTTGTCTGCTTCAGGACGAAGCAAACGAGTCTGAGGTTCTCTGCCTGCTTCAGGAGGAAGCGAAAGGAGGTAAGGATCTTTACCTCACCATGTCGGTGGTAAGGAGTTTTTGTACAGGCTTCTCCGGCTTGCTGTTGGAGCAGAAGGAGAGTCACTTTAGTTTAGAGCAATACTTGGAGGGGAGGCTCCGGGGAGTGGACGTAGGTCAAGTTGACCGAACAACTATAAAAATCTGGTGTGTTCTTTCTGATTACTTTCTGCACTTTAGTTTTTTGTGATTATATACTTGGGTGAAAACTGTGTTTAATCTTTTTGTTTGAGTATTTTCTTGTTTTTGCTGCATATCATAGAAAAGATTATTTCCTGTTGTTCTCGAATTTTTAAATAACCAATTCACCCCCCCTCTTGGTTAGCCTCGGGACTAGTTCATCAGAGCTTAACATCCCTATCGAACTTTCAAGTGGTATCAGAGCGGGATTCATAAAATCTAGTTTTGAAAAACTTTTGAATTTGATCCATGGCTAACTTTTATAATCATAATACTACTGAAGGTTATTCAATTACACGACCGCCATTGTTCGATAATATTTCTTTTGATTTTTGGAAAACTCGTATGTCCACTTTTCTTCATTCAGTTGATTATCGCATGTGCATGCTTATTAAGGATGGCTACGAGCCACCTTTTAGAATGATTAACAATGTAAAAACTGAACTACCCTTTACAGATTGGACTTTTGATGATCGTGACGTAGCACAATTGAATGCCAAATGTTTGAACTATTTTTTCGGTGCTTTAAAATATGAAGATTACATGCGTGTCTCTACTTGTACGACTAGTAAAGAAATCTGGGATAGATTGTGCATCACTTATGAAGGTATAACTGAAGTCAAATAGTCTAGGTTAAATATTTTACTTCATGACTACGAACTTTTTCGCATGAAATCTACTGAATCAATTTCTAAAATATACACGAGGTTCACTCAAATTGTCACTTCTTTTCATGCCTTAGGAAGAGAACTTACATACTATGAAAGAGTGAACAAAATTCTTAGATGCTTGCCTTCGTCGTTTGATGCTAAAATAACTGCAATCACTGAATCTAAAGATTTGAATACTTACTCTATTGATAGCTTACTTGGATCACTCATTTCTTACGAACAAGGGGTAAACCAAAGACAGCTTGATGCATGTGAGAAGAAGAAGGAGAAAACAGTGGCATTGAAGGACAACGAGAGTGATACTAGTTCTTTCGGGTCTAATAGCGATGACGTTACCTTGATTACTAGGCAATTCAAAAGCTTTCTAAGGAAGAAACAAAAGAACTTTCAGAAGTGGAACAAGGGTAAGTCCAACAAAAAATTTAAGGGTTCATCTGGTACTGTCTATTTTGAATGCAGGAAGCCTGAACACATTAAGGCTGATTTCCCTACACTTAAAGCTCACCAAAGTAAGGAGAAGGGTGAGGAGAAACACAGGTTCAGAAAGGACAAGAAGCGAATTCAGAAGGCATTCTGGGCAGATTCTGCATCTGACTCCTCTGAGACTGAAGCTAAAGAGGAGGAAACAAACTTGTGTCTGATGGCTGATGATCATCCTGGTCAGTCTGACCAGGAAGAGGTATATAAGCTTACTTATGATCAATTATTTGAAATATCTGAAAGAATTCATGCATCGTATAGGAAGCTCAAGAAAACTCATGCTAGCCTGAAACTAGAATTTCAGAATTTACAAAAAGAGCATGATTCTGTAGTTAAAGATCATTCCACACTTGATAGCAATCACATATCTTTACTTGATGAGTTTGATGAATTGAATAAAAAATATTCTGATCTGACTACTGAGCATGATTTACTAAAAACCTTGCATGTTGATTTAGAGAAAGCTTTCAATGAATAGAAAATCTGGCATGTGAAGTGGAGAGTAGTAATGGTGCATTGAAATTTGAAATTATAAGTCTTAATAAAGGGAATGAATTTCTGAAAGTTAAAATCAGTGCTTTTGAGAAAAATGAAATACCTCCTACTTGCACAGTTTTATGCACCTCCACCTTTTATAGAAACTATTTCAAAATCATTAAAGCATGCTTCATACAAACCTAGGAAGAGGCACTATCACCCACGTAGATTAGTTAACCCATTTCCTGGTGTTAGATGTTTTTCCTGTGGCATATGAAAATACATATCTTACACCTGCACTGTTCACCTTAGTACACATTAGGTGTGGAGGCCCAAACTGCCTGTTCCATAGCATAGCACACATGCATTGCATTCTTCTTTTCATAAGAAGGAACCCAAACCTGTTTGGGTTCCTAAATCTAACGTTTGATGATTTTGTAGGTGCGCTCTCATATATGACCTCGTGAGAGCATGTGGTACCTGGACAGCGGATGTTCTAGACACATGACTGGAGATTCAAATCAATTAATTTCGCTGGAGGCAAGGTTACACTTAGAGATAACACCACCAGGAGGGTGGTAGGTTCAGGTATAATTGGTGATTCAATGAATTTTATGATTGACAAAGTTTTTCTTATAGATGGACTGAAACACAACCTGCTGAGCATCAGTCAACTCTATGTCAAATGATACAACATCAAGTTCCAGCCCACTTGCTGCATTTTAAGCTTAAATGACAAAGTTGTTTTGTAGGGACAAAGGATCAACAATGTCTACAAGCTCGATGTAAGTTGCATTAAAGCTGAAAATTTAATTTTCTTAAAAACTGCTACTGATGAGTCTTGGTTGTGGCATAGGAGATTGTGTCATGCCAGTATGAAAACCCTTAGGGGAGTCATCCAAAAGGACTTAGTTAGAGGTGTCCCAAAGTTTAAGTTCACTAAGGACAACCTGGGTGATGCCTGTCAATTAGGGAAGAAAGTCCAGTCCTCCTTTCACTCTATAAAGGACATTAGCACCTCTAGACCTTTTGAAGTTCTTCACATGGACCTCTTTGGACCCATTAGCACTGCCAGCTTAGGGGGAAAAGTCTATGGTTTTGTGATTATTGATGACTACTCGAGATTTACTTGGATTAAATTTCTGTCACATAAATCTGAGTCATTTGATGAATTTAAGTCCTTCTCCACTTGGATTCAGAGGAAGTTAGGTTATGAGATCTTAACTATTCATAATGATCATGGTGGAGAGTTTGAAAATATGAAGTTTGGAAGTTTTTGTGAGGAGCAAGGTATTAGTCAAAATTTTTTAGCTCCTAGGACCCCTCAGCAGAACGGGGTAGCTGAAAGGAAGAATAAGACTTTAGTGGAAGCCGCTAGAGCCATGCTTGCTGAGTATTCACTTCCAAAATACTTTCAGGCTGAAGCGGTGAACTTTGCCTATTATGTGCTGAATAGGGTGAATGTAAGATCAAATCAAAATAAGACACCTTATGAGATCATTAAGGGTAGAACTCCAAACCTGTCCCACCACCATGTTTTTGGCTGTAAGGTTTTCATTCTAAACAACGAGAAATCATCCTTAGGAATGTTTGACCTCAAATCTGATGAAGGAGTGTTCTTAGGCTATTCTAGTGTGGGGAAATCCTTTAGGGTGTTCAACAAGAGGACTTTGGGGGTGGAAGAGACAACTCATGTGGTGTTTGATGAATCTGATCCTAAGGTGAGTAGAGTTGAGGAAGAAGAAGAGGTAGAGAAGATTACCCAAGGGGTTGAAAATGCAAATCTGGAGGAAATGGTAGAACCTCAAACCATATTGCCTAGAGATTGGAGATATTCTTCAAGTCATCTTAAAGAACTGATCTTAGGAGACCCTTCAGAAGGTGTTAGGACTAGGCATGGACTTAGGAAGGAAGTAAACCACTCTGCCTTTATCTCAATGATCGAACCCACCAACATCAATCAAGCCCTTTCTGATGAGTTTTAGATCTTAACTATGCAAGAAGAATTGAATTAATTTGTAAGGAATGATGTTTGGGAGTTAGTAAAAAGACCTAGAAATCAAAGTAAAGTAGGAACCAAGTGGGTCTTTAAGAATAAGATGAATGATTCTGGTGTGGTGGTTAGGAATAAGGCAAGATTAGTGGCTAAGGGGTATAATTAGATTGAAGGGATTGATTTTGAGGAGGCCTTTACCCCTGTAGCTAGATTGGAAGCCATTAGGGTGCTACTAGTCTTTGCCTGTTATAAGGGATTTAAGCTATTTCAAATGGATGTCAAGAGTGCCTTTTTAAATGGGGTAATAAAAGAGGATGTCTTTGTAGAACAACCCCCAAGTTTTGAGAGTTCCCAATATCCAAATAATGTTTACAAATTAAAAAAGGGCTTATATGGATTGAAACATGCACCAAGAGCTTGGTATGAGAGGCTGAGCACATTCCTATTAGAAAGAGAGTTTGTTAAGGGGAGCATAGACACCGCCCTTTTTCTGAGGAGAATAGGGGATGACTTACTCATTGTCCAGATCTATGTTGATGATATAATTTTTTGATCCTGTGATAAATATTTATGTGATGAATTTTCTAAAATAATGAGTAAGGAGTTTGAGATGAGTATGATGGGAGAATTATCCTACTTTTTGGGGTTTAGCATAAGGCAAATGGATGATGGAACCTTTCTCAATCAATCTAAATACACTAAGGACATTTTGAAGAAATATAAAGTGGACAAAGCAAAGCCAATCAACACTCCCATGAGCTCCTCTATTCAATTAGATAAGGATTCAAGTGGAAAATTCATTGATCAGAAGAAGTATAGAAGAATAATTGGATCACTACTTTACCTGACTGCTAGCAGACCTGATATCATGTTTAGTGTTTATCTTTGTGATAGGTTTCAAGCTGATCTGAAAGAGTCCCACTTGACTGCTGTTAAGAGAATTCTTAGATACCTTTTAGGGACCCCAGATGTAGGAATCTGGTACCCTAGGCACATCACCTCTTTTAAGATCATTAGATATTATGATTCTGACTTTGCAGGGCGTAGGGTGGATATAAAGAGCTCTTGTAGAACTTGTCAATTCATAGGACAGTCTTTAGTCTCCCGGTCCAGTAGGAAACAGAACTCAGTTGCACTTTCCACTGCTGAAGCTGAGTATATTACCTTAGGAAGTTGTGTGGCCCATGTTCTTTTGTTAAAGCAACAAGTCTTGGATTTAGGTTTCCCTGTTGGCACAATTTCTAGTCTGTGTGATAATACTAGTGCCATCTGCTTTTCTAAGAATCCAATCCAACATTCTAGAACCAAACACATTGATATAAGGCATCACTTCATTAGGGACTATGTTACAAAAGGGGACAATGAGCTACATCATGTAGCAACTAAAAATCAGCTGGCTGACATAATTACTAAACCATGGCCTTTGACTCATTCAGCATTTTGAGGACCAGATTAGGTGTGATTGACATAAATGCTTGATTCTAATGACTGTTGATTTCTCACTTGTCTGTTTTTTCATTCTATTTCTGTTAGTTAGCTATTTTATTTGATTATCTGTTGTCTGTTTTTATTTTTCTACAAATTTCTATTTTAGCCTTGGTGTCAGATTGACGTGAGTATTTATTTTGATATGATTTTCTACCTGCTTTTTTTTACTGATTTATCTCTTTTATTTACTATTTTATGTTTTTTAAAATTCGATCACTGCTCACTACTTCTGATAAAGATGATTTCTGACTGAGAGTTTTACCTTGTTTTTATTTGGAAGCTGTTAAGCAGTGATTGATTCCACTGGATCTGTTAAAGGGAAGAAATATTGATGATTATTTCTCTTCCTCTAACTCCTTTACTAGTGTATTATTTTTTTTGAATAAAAATCTTCTTCAAAATTAAAATATTAGTTTTTGAAATTGAGATTTATTTTATCCTCCTACAGTAATCTACCACATATGAATAGTGTTTTCGAAGTCTTGATTCATTATTATGATTTTCTAAACTAAGTGATTACACTTATCATACGACGTATGGTTTTTGTTTTGTGAATTACTCTTCCTTATTGTGAAGAGTAAGCTTTGGCGTCTCTTATGTTTGGAAGGTAATTCTACAGCTAAGATCCTTTAATGATTTTGAGAGGGGGAAAGCTTACAAAAGATGCGCAGTGCGCCAAATAAATTGAAAAGAGGCACAAAATGAGCCCAAAGCTAAAAAGATGCAAAATGTCGCCAAACTAAAAGATACACAAAGTGTGTCAAAAATAAAAAGATACATAAATCTCCAAATAAATTGAAAAAGAGGCACAAAATGAGCCCAAACTAAGCTTTCTTCCCTTTCAGATCGTTAAATATCTTAGAAAAATACGTGTGCCACTTAATATTTTCAAAAAACTTGAGTTTGAAAATCCTGATTTCTTATTTATTACTTTATAACACTATTATATCAGATATTTTTCTAGAACGAGGCTTGAAAGGATCTCTTTTCGAATCTAATTTCTTTTCTTCTGAATTGGATTTTTTGTTTTGAATGGGATTTGCATCTATAAAGTGTCCGAGGTAGGAGTTACGAAAGTCAATTTTTCAACTTTTTCTGGATTTCAATGCTGTCAATCATCATCTTATTAGTTTTTGGATTTAAAATCAAGGGAAAATTCTAATTTACTGGAGCAAATTGATCCAAAAAAAATGTTATTTTTTGTGTTCTAGTTTCGAGTTTTATTCACTTTGGTTTTGCTTTTCATTTTACTGTTTGTGTTTTTGGGATCCCTGATCATTCATCTCCATCCTCCATCTCCTTCATGTTTTCTTCACATCGTCCTGGATGATACCCACAATGCCCTGGACAATACATAAATCATCCTGGATGATCCATTCAAATCATCCCCACTCTGATCATACTGCTGAGTACACCAATTTTTGTGATCATCCTGGATGATCCTTACATCATCCTAGACGATATGATCCATATCTTCCTGATCTAATCGAATGACTGAGAATGCGCCAATTATTGGTCATCATCCTAGATAATTCATCACATCATTCAAACGATCCACCTGTCAGCAGCTGGATGATTTAAATTTGGCCTATCCGACACATTTATTGTATATTGTTCTGGATGATCCACCTAATCGTCCTGGATGATACTTTTTGTCAATGATCGTCCGGCTTGACTCCTCGGGACGATCGCCTGTGTCTAATCATCCTAGATGATCTCTGATCATCCTGGATGATCTGACCATCTTTTTAACCAATCATTCTGGCCATCATAAATGCTCATATCATCCTAGACGATCCTGCGATTGTACAAGATGATCTGGCCGATTTCTATTTAAACAACCAATTTCTTCAGTTTTTTCCTCACATCTCCTTCCACTCTCCCTCACTTGTGCTTTCTAATGGCTGGCGGGAAGCATTCTACACAAAAGGTTGTGAGCTCCTCATGGGGGAATGTTGATCCCCGCTTTCCCAATTCAGCTGATTAGGCTACCTTCGAGTGATATCTAGAGGTGGGAATCACTCAATCAAAAATTGTAAACCCCCACACCCTTATATATCCTATCCTCAATCTTTTTGCGCACACCTCACTCACTTTCATCCTCACACTCACCTTCCCTTTTATCACAGAACTTCTCCGAGTCTTCTTCGCCAATCTTTGCATTTCTGCTGACTATTCCACCCTCAGCTCCTATCTGAATCAACATCATGTAGAACTCACTGCCCAGGACTTTCATAATATCCTTCAGCTCTCTAAGACTTGTGATAAAATCCACACTCTTATTACTGATCCTAACTATGATTGGAGTGTCGCCAATCACTTTCTTAGACCATGACAATGCTTGCACTTCCCTCCTTAAGGATGCACGGACCATTCAGCATGTCCTTCGTTCCTCTGTCGTCCCAAAGGCTGGGGATCAAATTCACATCACCCCATTATTGTCTATGACCACCTATTACACCTTGGCCCACCGGGACTTTAATGCCACTGACCTTCTTTTCAGATATATCAAGCACCTCATAACCATTAGGGATCCGGGCCATAGATGTCGTCCTAATCTAGATTTAGAACACATCATTGCATATACCTTAGAGACAAAATATGACCTGTAGTATCCAGTCCTTCTCAATGTCCCTCCTTCCTTCTTCACAAACAATTCATTCCATGTCCTACACAGTACTCGACTACATCCGAAGCCCGCCCCGAATGTTGAGGAGGAAGAGGAAGAAGCTGTTCCTGTTCTAGCTACACCAGATGCACCTGCTCCCCTTCACATTGCTTCTCCTTTTAACCATTTGGTGCAGTAGTTCGATCAGTTGGAGGCCAGATTCGATTCTTATATTACTGCCTCGGAGCTGCAGTACGCTGAGGATCTACAGCGCTTTACTGACTATGCTACTCAGCAGCAATAGTAGCACGACCAGGATATTGCCTGGATTGGAGCACACTTCACCGCCATTCATAGTTACTTTACACCACCACAGCCACCTCCTCCTTCTGATCAGGATCCGCCTCAATTTTTGTTCTCTATTTTGTGCTATTTTCTCTGTTTGTACTGTTGTTTCTGTTCCTCCTCCTTTTTGTGATGTCAAAAGGGGGAGTTAGTTGTAGTAGTTTTTGTTCTTGATTTCAGTTGTAGTAGTTTTTGTTCTTGTCTTATATTGGTTACTTCATCTGTAGTTGTGTTTCCTGTACTATTCTGGTTGTTAAATACAATTTAGAAATAAATTGATTTTTTGATCTTCTAGTTCTTTTATTTTTTAAACTACTACACTTATGTTTGCCATCATAAAAAAGGGGGAGATTATTACAAATCTAGTTTTGATGATGACAAATATGTTTCTATTATGTTTTGCTTGTCTTCTGTACCTGAAATGGGTTTTTTAAGGTTTTAGGGTTGTAAAGTTTAGGGTTTAGGGTTTAGGTTTTTTTTTAGGGTTTTACGGTTTAGGGTTTAAGGTTATTAGAGTTTAGGGTTTTTTTTAAGGTTTAGGGTTTAGGGCTTTGGTTTTTGGGTTTAGGGTTTTAGGGTTTAAGGTTTAGCGTTTAGGGTTAGGGTTTAGGGTTTGAGGTTTAGGGTTTATGGTTTATGGTTTATGGTGTAGGGTTTTAGAGATTTAGGGTTTAAGTTTTAGGGTTTAGGGTTTAGGGTTTAAGGTTTAGGGTTTAGTGGTTTGGGTTATATAGTTTAGGGTTTACGATTTTTTAGGGTTTTAATATTTTATTGTTTAGGGTTTTTTTTAGGATTTAGGGTTTAGGGTTTTTATGGTTTTGGGTTTAGGGTTTTAGCATTTTTTTTAAGGTTTTTTGGGTTTAGGGTTTAGGGTTTAGGGTTTTTTATGGTTTTAGGGTTTTAGGGTTTAGGATATTACGGTTTAGGGGTTAGGGTTTAGGGTTTAGAGTTAAGAGTTTTAGGTTTAGGGTTTAAGGTTTTTAGGGTTTAGGGTATTACGGTTTAGGATTTAGGGTTTAGGGTTTAGAGTTTTGGGCTTAGGGTTTAATGTTTTTAGGGTTTAGGATTTTTTTAGGGTTTAGGGTTTAGGGTTTAGGGTTTTAGGGTTTAGGGTTTAGGGTTCTTTGGGTTAGAAGGTTTTAGGGTTTAGGGTTTTTTTAGGGTTTAGGGTTTAGGGTTTATGGTTTAGGGTTTTTTTTTTAAGGTTTTAGGGTTAAGGGTTTTAGGGTTTAGGGTTTAGGGTTTAGGGTTAAGGATTTTTAGGGTTTAGGGTTTTTTAGAGTTTTTAGGGTTTAAGGTTTTTTAGTTTTAGGGATTCTTTTTTTTTTTTAGGTTTTAAGGTTTATGGTTTAAGGTTTTTTAGGGATTTTAATGGATTTTAGGGTTTAGGGTTCTAGGGTTTTTTTTAGGGTTTTTACGATTTAGGGTTTAGGATTTACGGTTTTAGGGTTTAGGGTTTAGGGTTTTTTAAGGTTTTCGGGCTGTAGGGCTTAGGGTTTTTTTAGGGTTTAGGGTTAATGATTTTTTTAGGAATAAAGGGTTTAGGGTTTTATGGTTTAGGGTTTAAGGTTATTAGGGTTTACAGTTTTTTTTTAAGGTTTAGGGTTTAGGGTTTAGTGGTTAGGGTTTTAGGGTTTAGACTTTACAATTTTTTTTGGGGTTTTAATGTTTTAGGGTTTAGGGTTTTTTTAGGGTTTAGGGTTTCTTAGGGTTTTAGGGTTTTAGGGTTTAGGGTTTAGGGTTTTTTTAGGGTTTAAGGTTAATGATATAGGCTTTAATGTTTAGGGATTTTTTTAGGGTTTTAAGGTTTAGAGTTTTATGGTTTAGGGCTTAGGGTTTAGGGTTTAGGGTTTAGGGTTTAGGGATTTTTAGGGTTTTTAAGGTTTAGGGTTTTTTAGTTTTAGGGTTGAAAGTTCGAAAGGGATGTTAAGCCCTAGTGAACTAGTCCCGAGGCTAACCAAGAGGGGGGGTGAATTGGATATTTAAAATAAAACAAAAATCTTTTTATAATTTGCAGCGGAAATGAATTAAAACAACAATAAAAAGATCAATCACAGATTTCACCCAAGCAGATAATCGCAATAAAATAAAGTGCAGAAAATATTAAGAAAGAACACACCAGATTTATAGTGGTTCGGTCCAACCTGACCTACGTCCACTCCTCGGAGGCACCCTCCAAGTATTGCACTATACCACAAGTGTCTCTCCTTTAGCCCCCACAGCTAGGCGGAGAAGCCCTTACAAAATCGCTTCCACCTTCCCCGGTGCGGCGGAGTAGCCGGGTCCTTCGACACCAAAGAGCACTTCTTCTTCCCAAAACTTCCTTCGAGACGAGCCTTGAATCCGACGGTACTTAGGTGCAAGCCTGCCGGAGCAACCGTGTGAACCCCCTCACACTCCCTCGAGAAACCCCCTTCCCAGGCTCTTCTCCCTCTCAAACTCCACCCTTTCCTCTCTCCCTTTCAAGCTCTCTCTTCAAGTTTTCTCCAAAAGAACGAAGCCTCAATGGCTGCCAAAGACACATATCAAGTGCCTTGAGAAAGCTTAAATAAAGAGCTCCAAAAACCCTTCCAAATTAGTTCTGGCGGCAAAGATCGTCCAGGACGATCGCCGGATCGTCCAGGACGATGTGCTCCAAAAGACGGCTTCAGAAAACCCTAAAAACTCAATTCTGTCGCCAAAGATCGTCCAGGACGATCTCAGGATCGTCCAGGACGATGTGCTCCAAAAGGTGGCTTCAGAAAACCCTAAAACTCAATTCTGCCGCCAGAAATCGTCCAGGACGATCGCAGGATCGTCCAGGACGATGTGCAGAATTTGACCTGATAGTCCCGTACGATCCTGGGATAGTCCAGGACGATCAGAACGAATTTTGCACAAATCGTCCAGTACGATATATAGATCGTCCAGGAAGATTAGAACAAATTTTTACTCTTAAATCCTTGCCTAAATTATCATGGCGGCTAGGGTTTTGAGATCATATTAGATCGTCCAGGACGATTAGTTCTATGAACAGATCGTCCAGTACGATTTATTCAAAAGTTGAACTTCTGGTTTTGACAAGATCTCACTCCCCCTAAGTATGTGTACACATGGTCATAAATAAGCATATACTATTACAGGACTTGACTCAAGGAATCAAAAAGTATATTAATGAGAAATACAATAAAGCCTTTTCTACTCATTCTTGAGTCTTGAATCTTTCTTGTATTGATGCATGCTGTTCCTGAAATGTTAGTGCACACACAAATAAATATACATTCCAAATATTAGAAGATGTGAGCCATAATGTTTGTTATCATCAAAACAGGAACTCTTGAGCTCGAGTCGTAACAATCTCCCCCTTTTTGATGATGGCAAACATTACTGGTTGAATTTACAAAAAGATATTTTCTCCTAATCTCCCCCTCACTAAGAAAAAGTCTTTTAAAAATAGGGAGGAATACTTTCTTCTTCTTCTTCTTTTTTTTTTTAAATTTTTGAAATAACTACAACAACAATATGATGTAAAACAAACAACATAAAAACAAATATCACAAATACGTAAAAAACATCACAAATACAACAGTATGTTCTCCCCCTTTGACATTATCAAAAAGAGGAGGAGCAAAAATTTGGAAAGTCACCTCTTGAGGTTCTCCAAAAACTTAGTAAGACATGAATTGATCTCTTTAAACCCAGAAAGGTTAGAGAATCAGAAAATGTAAATCCAAACTCAGGTTTTAAAAAGGCGAAAAAACTTTTTAAGCCAATATCTAAATCAAGGAACAAATTAGATAAGGAAATAAAACTTCTTCAAAACTCCTTTCATAAAATACATCTAATAGAAGATTAATGCAAAGTAATGAATCAGAAAATCTTGATTTTCAAACTCAAGTAACGAATATATCAAAAAGTCATAAGAGTTTTCAAAACCTTAGAGATTTACAAGAATGGAAGCAGCTTTTATGGGCTAATTTTGTGCCTCTTTTTCAATTTGTTTGGCGCATTGCGCATCTTTTGATTTTTGATACACTTTGTGTATTCAATTTGGCAATTTCGCATCTTTTCAATTTTGGACTGATTTTGTGCCTCTTTTCAATTAGTTTGGCGCACTGTGCATCTTTTGATTGCCTCCTTTCTAAATCTTTAAAATCAGCAAACCTTATTCTTATGATAAAGACGAACAACCTGAATAAGTTAATCTTGAAGTTGGTTCAATAATTTGCAAAAGATTCCTACGAGATAGACAAAATGTTGGGAGATAAAAAAAGTTTTAATTTCAAAAATTAATTTATAATCTGAAACAGATTTTGACTCAAAAGCAAGATAGCCTTATTCAAAGAAATGAGATAGAGAGACAAAATCATGAGTTTTCTTCCTTTACTTGATTTTAGAAAAATCAACCACAACTAACATAGTATTTAGAAAATACAAGAGGTAAATTTTCCATTTTTAAAAAACAAGATCTTTAAAAAATAATTTTTAAAATAAGAGGTGTTATGTGTGTGCTTGATCAGAGAAACAATAAAAAGCAACATAAGGAATTTGAAAAGGAAAAACAAAAATAATAAAACACAGAAAATACAACGAATAAATAATAGTAATAGAAAAACAAAAACATAAACACACAAAAAGAACATTAATTTACATCAGCTTGCTCCTGATCTGATGATTCAGAAGCTAGATCTGCCCAGGACATTTTTTGTTTTGCATTATCAGCCCTTATTATAATTTGCTTAGCTTTACCCTTTTCCTTTTCAGGAAGGGTTCTTAAGTTCGGGCACTGATTTTTCATATGTCCATGCTTCCTACATCCAAAATAAATAGCATCCGAAGAAAACTTTACATTCTTACCATTTTTACCTTTGTTCCACTTTTGATGTTGATGTTTGTGCCTTAGTAGATTTTTCAATTTGTTTGTTGCTGATGCTAACTCTTCACTTTCATCACTTTCTGAGTTATTTTTTCCAATGTCTTCAGTTTTCATCACTATCATTTTATCTGCATCCAAAAGCTTTTGACCCAAACCTTGCTCGTAGGCAATGAGTGAGCCAATCAAATTATCAATAGAATATTCGTTCAAATTTTTTGATTCAGAAATTGCAATGACTTTGGCATCAAATTTAGCAAGTAGAGAACGTAAGATTTTATTAACTTTTTCAAAATTTGAAAGTTTTTTTCCTAAAGCATGTAATGATGTCATAATTTGAGAAAATCTAGTAAACATGTCCAAGATCGTTTCATAAGGTTTCATGCTAAAAAGTTCATAATCATGCATTAACATATTTAGCCTAGATTGCTTGATTTCATAAGTACCTTCATATCTAGTGCATAATTTATCCTAGATTTCTTTGCCAAAAGTGCATGCAGATATTAACATACAATCATCAGAATTCAAAGCACAGAAAAAATAATTTAAACATTTAGCATTTAATTGAGCATTGATCTCATCTGTTCTACTCCATTCAGAAAAGGGAATATCAATTTTAATTTTATTTACAATACGTGACGGTGCAGAATAACCAATTTGAATCATATGCCACATGCGATAATCAATAGATTTCAAGAAAGTAGACATACGGATTTTCCAAAAATCAAAAGTAATATTTTCAAATAAAGGTGGCCGGGTGATTGAATATCCTTCCGTAATATTACGATTACAAAAATTAGCCATGGATCGAATTCAAAAGTTTTTAAACTTAAATTTTGAATCCCGCTCTGATACCACTTGAAAGTTCGAAAGGGATGTTAAGCCCTAGTGAACTAGTCCCGAGGCTAACCAAGAGGGGGGGTGAATTGGATATTTAAAATAAAACAAAAATCTTTTTATAATTTGCAGCGGAAATGAATTAAAACAACAATAAAAAGATCAATCACAGATTTCACCCAAGCAGATAATCGCAATAAAATAAAGTGCAGAAAATATTAAGAAAGAACACACCAGATTTATAGTGGTTCGGTCCAACCTGACCTACGTCCACTCCTCGGAGGCACCCTCCAAGTATTGCACTATACCACAAGTGTCTCTCCTTTAGCCCCCACAGCTAGGCGGAGAAGCCCTTACAAAATCGCTTCCACCTTCCCCGGTGCGGCGGAGTAGCCGGGTCCTTCGACACCAAAGAGCACTTCTTCTTCCCAAAACTTCCTTCGAGACGAGCCTTGAATCCGACGGTACTTAGGTGCAAGCCTGCCGGAGCAACCGTGTGAACCCCCTCACACTCCCTCGAGAAACCCCCTTCCCAGGCTCTTCTCCCTCTCAAACTCCACCCTTTCCTCTCTCCCTTTCAAGCTCTCTCTTCAAGTTTTCTCCAAAAGAACGAAGCCTCAATGGCTGCCAAAGACACATATCAAGTGCCTTGAGAAAGCTTAAATAAAGAGCTCCAAAAACCCTTCCAAATTAGTTCTGGCGGTAAAGATCGTCCAGGACGATCGCCGAATCGTCCAGGACGATGTGCTCCAAAAGACGGCTTCAGAAAACCCTAAAAACTCAATTCTGTCGCCAAAGATCGTCCAGGACGATCTCAGGATCGTCCAGGACGATGTGCTCCAAAAGGTGGCTTCAGAAAACCCTAAAAACTCAATTCTGCCGCCAGAAATCGTCCAGGACGATCGCAGGATCGTCCAGGACGATGTGCAGAATTTGACCTGATAGTCCCGTACGATCCTGGGATAGTCCAGGACGATCAGAACGAATTTTGCACAAATCGTCCAGTACGATATATAGATCGTCCAGGAAGATTAGAACAAATTTTTACTCTTAAATCCTTGCCTAAATTATCATGGCGGCTAGGGTTTTGAGATCATATTAGATCGTCCAGGACGATTAGTTCTATGAACAGATCGTCCAGTACGATTTATTCAAAAGTTGAACTTCTGGTTTTGACAAGATCTCACTCCCCCTAAGTATGTGTACACATGGTCATAAATAAGCATATACTATTACAGGACTTGACTCAAGGAATCAAAAAGTATATTAATGAGAAATACAATAAAGCCTTTTCTACTCATTCTTGAGTCTTGAATCTTTCTTGTATTGATGCATGCTGTTCCTGAAATGTTAGTGCACACACAAATAAATATACATTCCAAATATTAGAAGATGTGAGCCATAATGTTTGTTATCATCAAAACAGGAACTCTTGAGCCCGAGTCGTAACAATCTCCCCCTTTTTGATGATGGCAAACATTACTGGTTGAATTTACAAAAAGATATTTTCTCCTAATCTCCCCCTCACTAAGAAAAAGTCTTTTAAAAATAGGGAGGAATACTTTCTTCTTCTTCTTCTTTTTTTTTTTAAAATTTTTGAAATAACTACAACAACAATATGATGTAAAACAAACAACATAAAAACAAATATCACAAATACGTAAAAAACATCACAAATACAACAGTATGTTCTCCCCCTTTGACATTATCAAAAAGAGGAGGAGCAAAAATTTGGAAAGTCACCTCTTGAGGTTCTCCAAAAACTTAGTAAGACATGAATTGATCTCTTTAAACCCAGAAAGGTTAGAGAATCAGAAAATGTAAATCCAAACTCAGGTTTTAAAAAGGCGAAAAAACTTTTTAAGCCAATATCTAAATCAAGGAACAAATTAGATAAGGAAATAAAACTTCTTCAAAACTCCTTTCATAAAATACATCTAATAGAAGATTAATGCAAAGTAATGAATCAGAAAATCTTGATTTTCAAACTCAAGTAACGAATATATCAAAAAGTCATAAGAGTTTTCAAAACCTTAGAGATTTACAAGAATGGAAGCAGCTTTTATGGGCTAATTTTGTGCCTCTTTTTCAATTTGTTTGGCGCATTGCGCATCTTTTGATTTTTGATACACTTTGTGTATTCAATTTGGCAATTTCGCATCTTTTCAATTTTGGACTGATTTTGTGCCTCTTTTCAATTAGTTTGGCGCACTGTGCATCTTTTGATTGCCTCCTTTCTAAATCTTTAAAATCAGCAAACCTTATTCTTATGATAAAGACGAACAACCTGAATAAGTTAATCTTGAAGTTGGTTCAATAATTTGCAAAAGATTCCTACGAGATAGACAAAATGTTGGGAGATAAAAAAAGTTTTAATTTCAAAAATTAATTTATAATCTGAAACAGATTTTGACTCAAAAGCAAGATAGCCTTATTCAAAGAAATGAGATAGAGAGACAAAATCATGAGTTTTCTTCCTTTACTTGATTTTAGAAAAATCAACCACAACTAACATAGTATTTAGAAAATACAAGAGGTAAATTTTCCATTTTTAAAAAACAAGATCTTTAAAAAATAATTTTTAAAATAAGAGGTGTTATGTGTGTGCTTGATCAGAGAAACAATAAAAAGCAACATAAGGAATTTGAAAAGGAAAAACAAAAATAATAAAACACAGAAAATACAACGAATAAATAATAGTAATAGAAAAACAAAAACATAAACACACAAAAAGAACATTAATTTACATCAGCTTGCTCCTGATCTGATGATTCAGAAGCTAGATCTGCCCAGGACATTTTTTGTTTTGCATTATCAGCCCTTATTATAATTTGCTTAGCTTTACCCTTTTCCTTTTCAGGAAGGGTTCTTAAGTTCGGGCACTGATTTTTCATATGTCCATGCTTCCTACATCCAAAATAAATAGCATCCGAAGAAAACTTTACATTCTTACCATTTTTACCTTTGTTCCACTTTTGATGTTGATGTTTGTGCCTTAGTAGATTTTTCAATTTGTTTGTTGCTGATGCTAACTCTTCACTTTCATCACTTTCTGAGTTATTTTTTCCAATGTCTTCAGTTTTCATCACTATCATTTTATCTGCATCCAAAAGCTTTTGACCCAAACCTTGCTCGTAGGCAATGAGTGAGCCAATCAAATTATCAATAGAATATTCGTTCAAATTTTTTGATTCAGAAATTGCAATGACTTTGGCATCAAATTTAGCAAGTAGAGAACGTAAGATTTTATTAACTTTTTTAAAATTTGAAAGTTTTTTTCCTAAAGCATGTAATGATGTCATAATTTGAGAAAATCTAGTAAACATGGCCAAGATCGTTTCATAAGGTTTCATGCTAAAAAGTTCATAATCATGCATTAACATATTTAGCCTAGATTGCTTGATTTCATAAGTACCTTCATATCTAGTGCATAATTTATCCCAGATTTTTTTGCCAAAAGTGCATGCAGATATTAACATACAATCATCAGAATTCAAAGCACAGAAAAAATAATTTAAACATTTAGCATTTAATTGAGCATTGATCTCATCTGTTCTACTCCATTCAGAAAAGGGAATATCAATTTTAATTTTATTTACAATACGTGACGGTGCAGAATAACCAATTTGAATCATATGCCACATGCGATAATCAATAGATTTCAAGAAAGTAGACATACGGATTTTCCAAAAATCAAAAGTAATATTTTCAAATAAAGGTGGCCGGGTGATTGAATATCCTTCCGTAATATTACGATTACAAAAATTAGCCATGGATCGAATTCAAAAGTTTTTAAACTTAAATTTTGAATCCCGCTCTGATACCACTTGAAAGTTCGAAAGGGATGTTAAGCCCTAGTGAACTAGTCCCGAGGCTAACCAAGAGGGGGGGTGAATTGGATATTTAAAATAAAACAAAAATCTTTTTATAATTTGCAGCGGAAATGAATTAAAACAACAATAAAAAGATCAATCACAGATTTCACCCAAGCAGATAATCGCAATAAAATAAAGTGCAGAAAATATTAAGAAAGAACACACCAGATTTATAGTGGTTCGGTCCAACCTGACCTACGTCCACTCCTCGGAGGCACCCTCCAAGTATTGCACTATACCACAAGTGTCTCTCCTTTAGCCCCCACAGCTAGGCGGAGAAGCCCTTACAAAATCGCTTCCACCTTCCCCGGTGCGGCGGAGTAGCCGGGTCCTTCGACACCAAAGAGCACTTCTTCTTCCCAAAACTTCCTTCGAGACGAGCCTTGAATCCGACGGTACTTAGGTGCAAGCCTGCCGGAGCAACCGTGTGAACCCCCTCACACTCCCTCGAGAAACCCCCTTCCCAGGCTCTTCTCCCTCTCAAACTCCACCCTTTCCTCTCTCCCTTTCAAGCTCTCTCTTCAAGTTTTCTCCAAAAGAACGAAGCCTCAATGGCTGCCAAAGACACATATCAAGTGCCTTGAGAAAGCTTAAATAAAGAGCTCCAAAAACCCTTCCAAATTAGTTCTGGCGGCAAAGATCATCCAGGACGATCGCCGGATCGTCCAGGACGATGTGCTCCAAAAGACGGCTTCAGAAAACCCTAAAAACTCAATTCTGTCGCCAAAGATTGTCCAGGACGATCTCAGGATCGTCTAGGACGATGTGCTCCAAAAGGTGGCTTCAGAAAACCCTAAAAACTCAATTCTGCCGCCAGAAATCGTCCAGGACGATCGCAGGATCGTCCAGGACGATGTGCAGAATTTGACCTGATAGTCCCGTACGATCCTGGGATAGTCCAGGACGATCAGAACAAATTTTGCACAAATCGTCCAGTACGATATATAGATCATCCAGGACGATTAGAACAAATTTTTACTCTTAAATCCTTGCCTAAATTATCATGGCGGCTAGGGTTTTGAGATCATATTAGATCGTCCAGGACGATTAGTTCTATGAACAGATCGTCCAGTACGATTTGTTCAAAAGTTGAACTTCTGGTTTTGACAAGATCTCACTCCCCCTAAGTATGTGTACACATGGTCATAAATAAGCATATACTATTACAGGACTTGACTCAAGGAATCAAAAAGTATATTAATGAGAAATACAATAAAGCCTTTTCTACTCATTCTTGAGTCTTGAATCTTTCTTGTATTGATGCATGCTGTTCCTGAAATGTTAGTGCACACACAAATAAATATACATTCCAAATATTAGAAGATGTGAGCCATAATGTTTGTTATCATCAAAACAGGAACTCTTGAGCCCGAGTCGTAACAAGGGTTTCTTTTATTTTTTAGGGTTTAAGTTTTATGGTATAGGGTTTAAGGTTATAAGGGTTTAGGGTTTTTGTTTAGGTTTAGGGTTTAGCGTATTAAGAGTTAGGGCTTAGGGTTTAGGGTTTAGGGTTTTTAGGGTTTAGGGTATGGGGTTTAGGGTCTAGGGTTTATCGTTTAGGGTTTTTAGGGATTTAGTGTTTAGGGTTTATGGTTTATGCTTTAGTGGTTAGGGTTTTAGGCTTTAGGATTTATGATTTTTTAGGGTTTTAATATTTTAGGGTTTGGGGTTTTTTTAGGGTTTAGGGTTCAGGGTTTTTAGTGTTTAGGGTTTTAGGGTATTTTTTAGGGTTTTGGGTTTTGGGTTTAGGGTTTAGGGTTTAGGGTTTTTAGGGTTTAGGGTTTAGGGTTTTTAGGGATTTTAGGTTTAGGGTGGGTTAAAGGTTTAGCATTTAGGGTTTAGGTTTTAGTGGTTAGGGTTTTAGGGTTTAGGGTTTAGGGTTTTAGGGTTTTAGGGTTTAGGGTTTTTTTAGGGTTTTAGGTTTAGGGTTTATTATTTAGGGTTTCTAAGGTTTAGGGTTTAGGGTTTTTTATAGGGTTTTAGGGATTAGGGTTTTACGGTTTAAGTTTTACGGTTTATGGTTTAGGGTTTGGGGTTTAGGGTTTAGGGTTTTTTTTAGGGTTTTTAGGGTTTAGGGTTTAGTATTTTTAGGGGTTTTTAGGGTTTTAGTGTTTAGGGTTTTGGGTTTTAGGGTTTTTTTTAAGGTTTTTATTGTTTAGGGTTTAGGGTTTTTTGTTTTAGGGTTTTAGGGTTTTTAAAAGGGTTTTAGGGTTTAGGGTTTAGGGTTTATGGCATTACGGTTTAAGGTTTTTTAGGTTTTTAGGGTTTTATGGTTTATGGTTTTTTTAGGGTTTAGGGTTTTAGGTTTATGGTTTTTTTTTGGGTTTTAGGGTTTAAGGTTTTATCGTTAAGGGTTTAAGGTTTATGTCATTAGGGTTTAGGGTTTTTAAGGGTTTTAGGGTTTTAGTGTTTAGGGCTTTTTTAAGGTTTAGGGTTTTTAGGTTTATTATTTTTTTTAGGGGTTTAGGGATTTTTTTTTTGGGTTTAATGATTTAGGGTTATGGGTTTAGGGTTTTGGTTTTTGGATTTTTGGTTTAGGGTTTAATGTTTTTAGGGTTTCGGATTTTTTGTTAGGGTTTAGGGTTTAGGGTTTAGGATTTATTGTTTAGGGTTTAGGATTTTAGAGTTTAGGGTTTAGGGTTTTTAGGGTTTAGGGTTTAGGGTTTACGGTTTAGGGTTTAGGGTTTTTAGGGTTTTTAGGGTTTAGGGTTTATGTTTTAGGCTTTTAGGAATTTTTTTAAAGGTTTTTAGGGTTTAAGGTTTAGGGTTTATGGTTTTTAAGGGTCTTTTAGGGTTTTTATTGTTTAGGGTTTTTGGGTTTTTTTAAAGGTTTTATGTCTTTAGGAGGGTTTAGCGATTAGGGTTTCGGGTTTAGGGTTTAGGGTTTAGGGTTTTAGGTTTTAGTGTTTAGGGTTTTTAAGGGTTTTAGGGTTTTAGGGTTTAGAGTGTTCTTAGGGTTTAGGGTTTAGGGTTTAAGGTTTATAGTTTTTATAGGGTTTTAGGGTTTAGGGTTTTAGGGTTTAAGGTTTAAGGTTTTTTAGAATTTTTAGGGTTTAGTGTTTTTTAATTTTAGGGTTTTTTTTTATGGTTTAAGGTTTATGGTTTAGGTTTATTTAGGGTTTTTTATGGTTTTTAGGGTTTTTAGGGTTTAGGGTTCTAGAGTTTTTTTTTAGGGTTTTAGGGTTTAGGGTTTTGGGGTTTAGGGTTTAGGGTTTAGGGTTTAAGGTTTAGGGTTGAAGGTTTTTAGGGTTTAGGGTTTAGGGTTTTTTAGAGTTTTTAGGGCTTAAGGTTTTTTAGTTTTAGGGATTCTTTTTTTTTTTAGGGTTTAAGGTTTATGGTTTAAGATTTTTTAGGGATTTTTATGGTTTTTAGGGTTTAGGGTTTTAGGGTTTTTAGGGTTTAGGGTTTAGGGTTTAGGATTTTAGGGTTTAGGGTTTTTTAAGGTTTTTGGGTTGTAGGGCTTAGGGTTTTTTTAGGGTTTAGGGTTTACGATTTTTTTAGGGTTTTAGGGTTTAGGGTTTTATAGTTTAGGGTTTAAGGTTATTAGGGATTAGGGTTTTTTTTAAGGTTTAGGGTTTAGGGTTTAGGATTTAGTGGTTAGGGTTTTAGGTTAGGCTTTACGATTTTTTTAGGGTTTTAATGTTTTAGGGTTTAGGGTTTAGGGTTTCTTAGGGTTTTAGGGTTTTAGGGTTTAGAGTTTTTGTAGAGTTTAGGGTTTTTGTTATAGGGTTTAAGGTTTAGGGTTTTTTTTAGGGTTTTAAGGTTTAGGGCTTTATGGTTTAGGGCTTAGGGTTTAGGGTTTAGGGTTTAGGGTTTAAAGTTTTTTGAGTTTAGGGTTTTTTAACGGTTTAGGGTTTAGGGTTTAGGGATTTTTAGGGTTTTTAAGGTTTAGGGTTTTTTAGTTTTTGGGTTTCTTTTATTTTTTAGGGTTTAAGTTTTATGGTTTAGGGTTTAAGGTTATAAGGGTTTAGGGTTTTTTTTTAGGTTTAGGGTTTAGCGTTTAGGGTTTTAGGAGTTGGGGTTTAGGGTTTAGGGTTGTTAGGGTTTAGGGTTTAAGTATTATGTTGCAAATACATTTTTGATGATGACAAACATGGTTCTATTATGTTTTGCTTGGCTAACCCGTTTCGGGCACAAAAGATCACGAGCCACTCAAGCCAACTCAAGATCGGGTCAAAGTGTGTCCAATGTACTATTTTTCTTTTTCTTGAGTCAATTGTAATGTAACTGATCCCCCAGCTAAGTAACCTTGCACACACACACTCAGGGGGAGAGCTTTAGTGAATTAGAGTTTCTGTTCATTTTTTGTTTAGATCGTCCTGGACGATATTCACATCGTCCTGGACGATCAGGTAAAAAAATAGAAACCCTAATTAGGGCGACTAAGTTAAGAGGGTCTGATTAAGAAGATCGTCCTGGACGATCTTTGGATCGTACGAGACGATATGCTCAAATCAGAAATTCTCAGCCGCCAGATCAAGTTAGGCAAGTTTTTATTTTAAGTTATTTGGTCTGATCGTCCAGGACAATACGTGTATCGTCCTGGATGATTCAGTACAATCAAGCCTAATTTAATCTGGTAATTAAGGAAAGTAATTTATTTTTGATTGATTCGATCATATCGTCCTGGACGATCGCAGGATCGTCCCGGACGATCAAGATCATCTAGTGCATTTCAGCTGTACGTCTAGAACTATGTACAGGATGATTTGGGCACTTTAAGAACTAATCGTACAGGCCGATACCCGTATCGTCCTAGACAATCAAGTCATTTTTTGGTCGTCCAGCACAAGTTTCTCTGGATGACTCGAACTGTCTTCTGGACGATATTCCTTGATTTACACTAATCGTCCTGGACGAACGCAGGATCGTACGGGACGATATGAATAATTTTTTCTACTGATCGTCCAGAAGAGCCAGATCGTCCATGCTGAAACAACTGATTTTGAACTGATCGTACAGGACGATCTATCGATCGTCCTAGACGATCTTGGCCGACCAGTTGAGATTTAGGGCAAATTTTAAGCCCTCATATAAAAGAACTTTTTCTTGAAATAAGAAAAATCTTTTGCCACCTTCCTTTCCAGAGAAACCCTAGAGAGAGAGAGAGTTTGGGAGAGAGAGAGAGAGGATCTTGTGAGTGAGAGTTAGTGAGAGATTCACTAAGGTTGCTCCAAGCACGGATCAGAGTCGTCTTCTCCGCTCATTGTCTTTCGTCTAGTTGGTGTTCGTCGTGGGAGGATCGTTCGCAAGAAGATCGGGGGTTCTCTGCCCGCTTTAGGTGGAAGCAAAAGGAGTTCGAAGGTTCTTTGCCTGCTTCAGGAGGAAGCAAAAGGAGGTCGGGTTCTTTGCTCCACCGTGTGGTGAAAAGGAGGTCATGTACAGGCTTCTCCGCCTTACTGTGGGAGCAAAAGGAGAGACACTTTTTGTTTAGTGCAATACCCGGAGGGGAGGCTCCGGGGAGTGGACGTAAGTCAAGTTGACTGAACCACTATAAAATCTGGTTTGCTTTTCTGATTCAGTTCTGCACTTTACTTTTTGATATTAACTGCGTGGGTGAATATCGGAGATTGATCTTTTCGTTCTAGTTTAATTGTTTCCGCTGCTAAGTATCAAAAAGATTTTTCATTGTTGTCGTGAAATTTTTAAATAACCAATTCACCCCCCTCTTGGTTAGCCTCGGGACTAGTTCACTAGGGCTCAACATCCCTATCGAACTTTCAAGTGGTATCAAAGCGGGATTCAAAATTTAGGTTTAAAAACATTTTTATTTGATCCATGGCTAACTGTAACAATCGTAATACTACTGAAGGTTATTCTATTACAAGACCACCGTTGTTTGACAATATTCCTTTTGATTTTTGGAAAACACGCATGTCTACTTTCTGCAATCTATTGATTATCATATGTGGATGTTAGTTAAGGATGGTTATGAAGCACCTCATAGACTTGTTAATGGAATTAAAACTAAACTTCCGTTTGAAGATTAGACTTTTGATGATCGTGACTTAGCACAGTTAAATGCAAAATGTTTGAACTGTTTCTTTTGTGCTTTAAAATCTGAAGACTATAAGCGATTTTCTACTTGTACAACGAGAAAAGAAATCTGGAATAGATTATGTATAACATATGAAGGTACAACTGAAGTCAAACAGTCTAGGTTAAACATCTTGTTACATGATTACAAACTTTTTCGCATGAAACCTAGTGAGATTATTTCAGAAATGTACACAAGGTTCACTCAGATTGTTACCTCTTTGCATGCTTTAGGTAGAGAACTTACTAACTACGAAAGAGTGAACAAAATTTTTACATGTTTGCCTGCTTCTTATGATGCTAAGATTACTGCTATCACGGAATCTAAAGATTTAAATATTTACTCTATTGACAGCTTACTTGGATCACTCATTACTTACAAGCAAGGGGTGAACCAAAGACAACTTGATGTAGGTGAACGAAAGAAGGAGAAGACAGTGGCACTAAAGGCCAAAGATTCAGATGCTAGCACTTCCGGGTCTGATAGCAATGATGTTGCCTTAATCACAAGGCAATTCAAGAGCTTTCTAAGGAAGAAGAATAAGAATTTTCACAAGTGGAACAAAGGTAAGACCAGTAGAAATTTTAAAGGTTCATCTGAATCTATTTGTTTTGAATGCAGGAAGCCTGGACACATAAAGGCGGATTGTCCTACACTCAAGGCTCACCCAAGCAAGGAGAAGGGTGAAGAGAAACTAAAGTTTAGATAGGACAAGAAGCGGATACAAAAGGAGTTCTGGGCAGACTCTGCATCCGACTCCTCTGAGACTGAAGCTGAAGAGGAGGAAACAAACTTGTGTCTGATGGCTGATGATCACCCTGGTCAGTCGGACCAGGAAGAGGTATGTGAGCTTACTTACGATCAATTATTTGAAGTTTCTGAAAAAATTCATACATCGTATAAGAAGCTTAAGAAAACTCATGCTAATTTGAAATTAGATTATTTGACTTTATAAAAAGAGCATGATGTTTTAGTTAAAGATCATTCCACTGTTGATTCCAATTACATGTCTTTGTTTGATGAATTCGATGAGTTGAACAAAAAATATTCTGATTTAACTGTTGAGCATGATTTGTTAAAAACATCGCATGTTGAATTAGAAGTTGCCTTTAAGAAATTGAATGATATGGCATGTGATTTAAAAAGTAATGAAAGTGTAAGAACTTTTAAAATTTCAAGTTTAAATAAATATATTGAGTTTTTGAAAGTGAAAATTAGTGCTTTTGAAAAGAATAAAATACCGCCTACTTTTGAACAGTTTTATACACCGCCACCTTTTGAAAAATCTGTTGCAAGTTCATCAAAGCATGTTTCATATACATCTAGGAAGAGGCACTATCACCCACATAGATTAGTTAACCCTTTTCCTGGTGTTAGATGTTTTTCGTGTGGCATGTTAGGACACATTTCCCACACCTGCACTATTCACCGTAATACACATTGGGTGTGGAAACCCAAACTACCTGTTTTATAGCACAGCACGCATGCATTGCATTCTTCTTTTCATAAGAAGGAACCCAAACCTGTTTGGGTTCCTAAGACTGACGTTTGATATTTTTGAAGGAGTGCTCTCACACAAGACCTCGTGAGAGCATGTGGTACCTGGACAGCGGAGGTTTTAGACACATGACTGGAGATGCAAATCAGTTCATTTCGTAAGAGGCCAGAGCTGGAGGCAAGGTTACACTTGGAGATAACACCACCAGGAAGGTGGTAGGCTCAGGTATAATTGGTGATTCAAAGAATTTTATGATTGATAATGTTTTGCTTGTAGATGGACTGAAACATAACTTACTGAGCATCAGTCAACTTTGTGACAAGGGATGCAGCATCAAATTTCTGCCCACTGGCTGCATTTTAAGCTTAAATGATGAAGTTATTTTGCAGGGGCAAAGGATCAACAATGTCTACAAGCTGGATGTAAGTTGCATTAAATCTGATAATTCAATTTGCTTAAAAACTACTACTGATGAGTTTTGGTTATGGCATTGGAGATTGTGTCATGCCAGTATGAAAACCCTTAGGAGAGTCACCCAGAAGGACTTAGTTAGAGGTGTGCCCAAGCTTAGTTCACTAAGGATCACCTGTGTGATGCCTATCAGTTGGGGAAGCAAGTCCAATCCTCGTTTCACTCTGTTAAGGACATTAGCACCTCTAGACCTTTAGAAGTTCTTCACATGGACCTTTTTGGACCCATTAGCACTGCCAGCTCAGGGGGGAGAGTCTATGGATTTGTGATTGTAGATGATTATTCGAGGTTCACTTGGGTTAAATTTTTGTCACATAAATCTGAGTCATTTGATGAGTTTAGATCTTTCTCTACTTGGATTCAGAAGAAGTTAGGATGTGAGATTATTACCATCCATAGTGATCACGGAGGGGAGTTTGAAAATGAAAGATTTGGAAGTTTTTGTGAGGATCAAGGGATTAGTCACAATTTTTCAGCTCCTAAGACCCCTCAGTAGAACAGGGTAACTGAAAGGAAGAACAGGACCTTAGTGGAAGCCGCTAGAGCCATGCTTGCTGAGTATTTTTGGGCTGAAGCGGTGAACACTGCCTGTTATGTGCTGAATAGGGTGAATGTTAGAGTCAAACAGAACAAGACACCTTATGAGATCATTAAGGGTAGAACTCCAAATCTATCCCCCCTCCATATCTTTGGCTGTAATGTTTTCATTCTGAACAATGGGAAGTCACCCTTAGGAAAATTTGACTCCAAATCTGATGAAGGAGTGTTCTTAGGATATTCAAGTGTGGGGAAATCCTTTAGGGTGTTCAATAAGAGGACTTTGGTTGTGGAAGAAACAACCCATGTAGTGTTTGATGAATCTGATCCTAAGGAGTCTAGATCTGAAGTAGAAGATGAAGAGATTGTTGAGGTTACCCAAGGGGTTGGAAATACAAATCTGGAGGAAAGGGTAGAACCTCAAACCACGTTGCCTACAGATTGGAGATATTCTTCGAGTCATCCTAAAGAACTGATCTTAGGAGACCCTTCTGAAGGTGTTAGCACTAGGCATGGACTTAGGAAGGAAGTAAACTATTCTGCCTTTATCTCAATGACTGAACCCACCAACATCAATCAAGCCTTATCGGATGAGTTTTGGATTTTAGCTATGCAGGAAGAATTGAATCAATTTGTAAGGAATGATGTTTGGGTGTTAGTAGAAAGACCTAGAAATCAAAGTATTGTGGGAACCAAGTGGGTCTTAATGAATAAGATGAATGATTCTAGTGTGGTGGTGAGAAATAAGGCAAGATTGGTGGCTAAGGGGTATAATCAGATAGAAGGGATTGATTTTGAAGAGACTTTTGCCCCTGTAGCTAGATTGGAAGCCATTTGAGTGCTACTAGCCTTTGCTTGTTATAAGGGATTTAAGCTGTTTCAAATGGATGTCAAGAGTACCTTTTTAAATGGGGTAATAAAAGAAGATATTTTTGTAAAACAACCCCCAGCTTTTGAGAGTTCCCAATATCTAAATCATGTTTATAAATTAAAAAAGGCCTTATATAGATTGAAACAGGCACCCAAAGCTTGGTATGAGAGGCTTAGCACAATCCTGTTAGAAAGAGAGTTTGTTAAGGGGAGCGTAGACACCACCCTTTTTCTGAGGAGAATAGGGGATGACTTACTCATTATCCAGATTTATGTTGATGATATCATTTTTGGATCTTCTGATAAATATTTATGTGATGAGTTTTCTAAAATAATGAGTATGGAGTTTGAGATGAGTATGATGGGAGAATTGTCCTACTTTTTGGGGTTTAGCATATGGCAAATAGATGATGGAATATTTCTCAATTAATCTAAATACACTAAGGACATTTTGAACAAATATGAAATGGGCAAAGCCAAGCCAATCAATACTCCCATGACCTCCTCAGTTCAGTTAGATAAGGATTCAAGTGAAAAATCTGTTGATCAGAAGAAGTATAGAGGGATAATAAGATCTCTGCTTTACCTGACTGCTAGCCGACCTGATATCAGGTTTTGTGTCTGTCTTTGTGCTAGGTTTCAGGCTGATCCTTAAGAGTCCCACATGACTGCTGTTAAGAGAATTCTTAGATATCTTTTAGGGACCCCAAACCTAGGAATATGGTACCCTAGGCACAACACCTCTTTTGAGATCATTGGATATTCTGATTCTGACTTTGCGGGGTGTAGGGTGGATAGAAAGAGCACTTCTGGGACTTGTCAATTCATAGGATAGTCGTTAGTCTCCTGGTCTAGTAGAAAATAGAACTTAGTTGCAGTTTTCACTGCTGAAGCTGAGTACATTTCCTTAGGGGGTCCTGTAGAAAATAGAACTCAGTTGCACTTTCCACTACTGAAGCTGAGTACATTGCCTTAGGGAGTTATGTGGCCCAAGTTCTTTGGTTGAAGCAACAAGTCTTAGATTTAGGGGTAACTGTTGGCACAATTTCTATTCTCTATGATAATACTAGTGCCATCTGTATCTCTAAGAAGCCAATCCAACATTCTAGGACCAAACACATTGATATAAGGCATCACTTTATTAGGGACCATGTTACAAAAGAGGACATTGAGCTACATCATGTAGCAACCGAAAATCAGCTGGCTGACATATTCACTAAACCACTGGCCTTTGACTCATTCAGCATTTTGAGAACCAGATTAGGAGTGATTGATATAAATGCTTGATTCTGATGACTGCTGATTTTTTGTTCTGATTGGTATTCTATTTTCTGTTAGTTAGTTTTTGGTTTGATTATTTGCTTTTAGTTAATTTTATTTCTTCTGCTGATTTCTATTTTTAGCCTTACTGTTAGTCTTATTTGAGTATTTACTTTGATGTGATTTTCTACTTGCTTTTTATTCACTAGTTCATTTCTTGCACTTACTATTTTATTATTTTCAAAATCTGACCATCGCTCACTACTTCTGATAATCTGAATTTCTGACTGGGAGTTTTACCTTGTTTTTATTCGGAAGCTGGTAAGCAGTGATTGATTCCACTGAACCTGTTAAAAGGAAGAAACATTGATGATTGTTTCTCTTCCTCTAACTCCTTTACTGGTGTATAGTTTCTTTTGGATAAAAATCCTCTTCAAAATTAAAATATTAGATTTTGAAATTGAGATTATTTTATCTTCCTATAGTAATCTGCCTCATATCAATAGTGTTTTTCAAAGTCTTTAGTCATTAGTTTGATTTTCTAAATCAAGTGATTGCATTTATCATATGTTGTTTGGCTTTTGTTTTATGAATCATTCTTCCTTACTGTGGAGAGTCATCTCCTATGTCTGGAAGATAATCTTACAGCTGAGACTCTTTAATGATTATGAAAAGGAGAAAGCTTACAAAAGATGCGCAGTGCGCCAAATAAATTAAAAAAGAGGCATAAAATGAGCCCAAAACTGAAAAGATGTGAAATTGCCAAATTAGATACACAAAGTGTATCAAAAATAAAAAGATGCGCAAAGCGCCAACTAATTTGAAAAAGAGGCACAAAATGAGCCCAAACCAAGCTTTCTTCCCTTTCGGATTGTTAAATGTCTTAGAAAGTTTGGTGCACCAATTAATATTTTCAAAAGCTTGAGTTTAGAAATTCTGATCTCAGATTCCTTCCTTTGTAACACTATTATATCAAATATTTTTCTAGAACGAGGCTTGAAAGGATCTCTTTCAAATCTAATGTCTTTTCTTCTGACTCGAATTTTTGTTTTGAAAGAGGTTTGCATCGATAAGTTGCCCGGGGTTGGAGTTACGAAAGTTAATTTTTCCAACTTTTTCTGGATTTCAGCACTGTCAATTGTCTCCTTATTGGTTTTTGGATCTAAAATCAAGGGAAAATTCTAATTTACTCGAGCAGCTTGATCAAAAAAAAAATCGTGGCTTTTATTTATTTTTTCTGTGGGTTTTATTCATTTTTTGTTTTATTTAAATTTCATGGTTGTGCTTTCGGGATCCTGATCTATCATCTTCATCCTCCATCTTTTTTTTTTCTTCATATTATCCTAGACTAAACCTCGATCGTCCTGGATGATCCTCTTCTTCCTGGACGATCCAAACATCATCCTGGACGATTCATTCAAAATCGTCCCCAGACTGCTCCTGCTGCTGAAAGAACTCCAATTATTGGTGATCATCCTGGACAATCATTACATCATCCTGGACGATATGATCCATATCCTCCTGATCTGATCAAACAGTTGACATTGCTCCAATTATTATCTATCATCCTAGACGATCCACCTTATCGTCCTGGATGATCCATGTGTCAGCCGCTGGACGATTCGAATTCGGCCTGTCTGAAATATTTATTGCATATCGTCCTGGATGATCCACCTAATCGGCCCGGACGATACTTTTCGTCAACGGTCGTCCAGCCTGACTCCTCGGGATGATCGTCTGTGTCTAATTGTCCTGGACGATCTCTGATCGTCCTGGATGATCGGACCACCTTTTTGACCAATCGTCCAGGCCATAATAATTACACCGATTGTCCTGGACGATCTCGCGATCGTACGGGGCGATCAGGCCGTTTTTCTATATAAAGAGCAGTTTTCTTAAGATTTTTCACACTCTTTCTTCCTCTCTCCTTCTAGTTCCCTACACTCTTGATTTCTAATGGCTGGTGGCAAACATTCTCATCAAAAGGGTGCCAGTTCCTCCCGAGAACATGTTGATCCTCGCTTCCCAAATGCAGCAGATCAGGCTTCTTTCGAGTGCTACCGTGACGTGGGGATCACGCACTCTAAAATTATAAATCCCCGCACTCTCACTTAGCCCATTCTAGATCTATTCGCACACACCTCTCTTACCTTCATCTTGACCTTAGCCTGTCCTTTTAATCTTGAACTCCTTCAGATTTTCTTTGCTAATTTGAGCATTTCTACAGACTATTCTACTCTTCGCTCATACGTCAATCAACGTCCCATGGAACTAACTACCCATGATTTTCATGATATTCTTAACCTGTCTGTCACTGGCGATAAACTCCACACGCTTATCACTGATCCTGACTATGATTGGAGTGTTGCCAATCACTTCCTTCACAATACAAACGCACCCTATCATGACAACACTTGCACTTCCCTTCTCAAGGACGTACGGACCATTCAGCACGTCCTTCATTCCTCCGTCATTCCAAAGGCGGGGGATCGAATTCACATTACCCTGCTACTGTCCTTGACCACCTACTACATCATGGCCCGTCGAGAGTTTAATGCCTCTGATCTGATTATCCGATCCATAGAACACCTAACCACCATTAGAGATATGGGTCACAGGCATCGCCTAAATCTAGCTTTAGGTCATCTTATTCATTATTCCTTAGAGACAAAATATGACCTTCAGTATCCTGTCCCTCCTGATGTCCCTCCTTCCTTCTTCACAAACAACTCATTCCACGTCCTACATAGCACCTGACTACATCCGGGGCCTGCCCCGGATGTTGAGGAGGACGAGGAATAGGCCATTCCAGTTCCTGCTGCACCAGAGGAACCTACTCTCCTTCGCATTGCCTCTCCCTTTGACCACCTGGTGCAGCGCTTCGATCAGTGGGAGGCCAGATTTGACTCCTATATGGTTGCCCAGGAGCTGCGGCACGCCGAGGACATCCAGTGCTTCACTGACTATGCTGCGCAGCAGCAACAGCAGCATGACCAGGACATCACCTGGATTGGAGCCCACTTTCAGGTCATTCACCATTACTTCAACCCACCACCGCCACCTCCTTCTTCCAATCAGGATCCGCCTCAGTCTTAGTTTTTGTTGTGTAGTTGTTATTTTTCTGTTTTGTTTGCACTGCTTTATTTTGTCATGCCTGTCTCTATTGATTTTGTTCACCCTCCTTTTTGTGATGTCAAAAGGGGGAGTTAGTACTAGCGTTGTTCCTCTTATGTTATGTACTTGTGATTGTACTACTTTGATTGTTCAATAAAAATTAAAAATTTAAAAAAAAAAATTTCTTTTTGGTCTCCTAGCTCTTGTATTTTTTAAAACTACTGAACATAGCTTTGCCATCATCAAAAAGGGGGAGATTATTGCAAATACGATTTTGATGATGACAAACATGATTCTATTATGTTTTGCTTGGCTAACCCGTTTCAGGCACAAAAGATCACGAGCCACTCAAGCCAACTCAAGATCGGGTCCAAGTGTGTCCAAAGTACTATTTTTCTTTTTTTTGAGTCAATTGTAATGTAACTGATCCTCCAGTTAAGTAACCTTGCATACACACACTCAGGGGGAGAGGTTGAGTGAATTAGAGTTTTTATTCATTTTTGTTCAGATCGTCCTACATGATATTCACATCATTCTATATGATCAGGTAAAAAAAATAGAAACCCTAATTAGGGCGACTAAGTTAAGAGGGTCTGATTAAGAAGATCATCCTGGATGATCTTTGGATCGTACGGGACGATATGCTCAAATCAAAAATTCTCAGCCGCCAGATCAAGTTAGGTAAGTTTTTATTTTAAGTTATTTGGTCTGATCATCCCGGATGATACGTGTATCGTCCAGGAAAATTCAGTACAATCATGCCTAATTGAATCTGGTAATTAAGGAAAGCAATTTATTTTTGATTGATACGATCATATCATCCTAGACGATCGTAGGATCGTCCTGGATAATCAAGATCATCTAGTGCATTTCAGCTGTACGTCCAGAACTATGTACAGGACTAATTTGGCACTTTTTGAACTAATCGTACAGGACGATACTCGTATCATCCTGGATGATCAAGTCATTTTTTGGTCATCCTGCACAAATTTCTCTCGACAACCCGAACTATCTTTTAGACGATATTCCTCGATTTGCACTAATCGTCCCGGACGATCGCAGGATCATACGGGACGATATGAACAATTTTTCTACTGATCGTCCAGAAGAGCCAGATCGTCCAGGCTGAAACAGCTAATTTTGAACTGATCGTACAGGATGATCTATCGATCGTCCTGGATGATCTTGGCCGACCAGTTGAGATTTAGGGCAAATTTTAAGCCCTCCCATAAAAGAACTTTTTCTTGAAACAAGAAAAATCTTTTGCCACCTTCCTTTCCAAAGAAACCCTAGAGAGAGAGAGTTTGGGGGAGAGAGAGAGGATCTTGTAAGGGGGAGTTAGTGAGAGATTCACTAAGGTTGTTCCAAGCACGGATCAGAGTCGTCTTCTCCGCTCGTCGTCTTTCGTCTAGTTGGTGTTCGTCGTGGGAGGATCATTCGCAAGAAGATCCGTGGTTCTCTGCTCGCTTCAGGTGGAAGTAAAAGGAGTTCGAAGGTTCTCTGCCTGCTTTAGGAGGAAGCAAAAGAAGGTCGGGTTCTCTACCCCACCGTGTGGTGAAAAGGAGGTCTTGTACAGGCTTCTCCACCTTACTGTGGGATCAAAAGGAGAGACACTTTTTGTTTAGTGCAATACCCGGATGGGAGGCTCCGGGGAGTGGACGTAGGTCAAGTTGACCGAACCACTATAAAATCTGGTTTGCTTTTCTGATTCAATTCTGCACTTTACTTTTTGATATTAACTGCGTGGGTGAATATCTGAGATTAATCTTTTTGTTCTTATTTAATTGTTTCCGCTGCTAAGTATCAAAAGGATTTTTCATTATTATCATGAAATTTTTAAATAACCAATTTACCCGCCCCTCTTGGTTAGCCTCGGGACTAGTTCACTAGGGCTTAACATCCCTATCAAACTTTCAGTTAATCATTTAGGGTTTTTAGAGATTTAGTGTTTAGAGTTTATGGTTTACGCTTTAGTGGTTAGGGTTTTAGGCTTTAGGATTTATGATTTTTTAGGGTTTTAATGTTTTAGGGTTTGGAGTTTTTTTAGGGTTTAGGGTTCAGGGTTTTTAGTGTTTAGGGTTTTATGGTTTTTTTTAGGGTTTTCGGTTTAGGGTTTTTAAGGTCTAGGGTTTATGGATTAGGGTTTCTAGGGATTTTAGGTTTAGGGTTTTTGGATTTAGGGTTTTACGGTTTTTAAAAAGGTTTTAGGGTTTAGGGTTTAGGGTTTATGTCATTACAGTTTAGGGTTTTTTAGGGTTTTAGGGTTTTAGGGTTTATGGTTTTTTTAGGGTTTAAGGTTTAGGGTTTTAGGGTTTAGGGTTTTATGGTTTAGGGTTTAAGGTTTATGGCATTAGGGTTTAGGGTTTTTTAGGGTTTTAGGGTTTTAGTGTTTAGGGCTTTTTTAGGGTTTAGGGTTTAAGGTTTATTATTTTTTTTAGGGGTTTAGGGTTTTTTTTAAGTGTTTTACGATTTAGGGTTAAGTGTTTAGGGTTTTGGTTTTTGGATTTTTGGTTTAGGGTTTAAGGTTTTTAGGGTTTCAGATTTTTTTTAGGGTTTAGGGTTTAGGGTTTATTGTTTAGGGTTTAGGATTTTAGAGTTTAGGGTTTAGGGTTTTTAGGGTTTAGGGTTTACGGTTTAGGGTTTAAGGTTTTTTAGGGTTTTTAGGGTTTAGGGTTTAGGTTTTAGGCTTTTAGGATTTTTTTTTTAGGGTTTTTAGCGTTTAGGATTTTTAAGGGTCTTTTAGGGTTTTTATTGTTTAGGGTTTTAGGGTTTTTTTAAAGGTTTTAAGTCTTTAGGGTTTAGGATTTAGGGATTAGGGTTTAGGGTTTAGGGTTTAGGGTTTAGGGTTTAGGGTTTTAGTGTTTAGGGTTTTTAACGGTTTCAGGGTTTTAGGATTTAGAGTGTTCATAGGGTTTAGGGTTTAGGGTTTAGGGTTTAAGGTTTATAATTTTTTTTAGGGTTTTAGGGTTTAGGGTTTTAGGGTTTAGGGTTTAAGGTTTTTTAGAATTTTTAAGGTTTAGGGTTTTTTAATTTTAGGGTTTTTTTTTATTTTAGGGTTTAAGGTTTGTGGTTTAGGTTTATTTAGGGTTTTTTATGGTTTTTAGGGTTTAGGGTTCTAGGGTTTTTTTTAGGGTTTTTAGTGTTTAGGGTTTAGTGTTTAGGGTTTAGGGTTTTAGGGTTTCGGGTTTAGGGTTTTTTAAGGTTTTAGGGTTGTAGAGTTTAGGGTTTAGGGTTTAGGTTTTTTTAATGGATTTAGTGTTTAGGGTTTTATGATTTAGGGTTTACGGTTTAGGGTTTAAGGTTATTAGAGTTTAGGGTTTTTTTTAAGGTTTAGGGTTTAGGGCTTTGGTTTTTGGGTTTAGGGTTTTAGGGTCTAGGGTTGTTAGGGTTTAGGGTTTTAGGTTTAGGGTTTATGGTTTGTGGTTTAGGGTTTTAGAGATTTAGGGTTTAGGGTTTAGGGTTTAGGGTTTAGGGTTTAAGGTTTAGGGTTTTGTGGTTAGGGTTTTATGGTTTAGGGTTTATGATTTTTTAGGGTTTTAATGTTTTAGGGTTTTGGGTTTTTTTAAGATTTAGGGTTTAGGGTTTTATGGCTTTGGGTTTAGGGTTTTAGCATTTATTTTAAGGTTTTTAGGGTTTAGAGTTTAAGGCTTTTTAGGGTTTTAGAGTTTTAGGGTTTAGGGCATTACGGTTTAGGGTTTAGGGTTTAGAGTTTTCGATTTAGGGTTTAAGGTTTTTAGGGTTTAGGGTATTACGGTTTAGGGTTTAGGGTTTAGGGTTTAGAGTTTTGGGTTTAGGGTTTATGGTTTTTAAGGTTTAGGATTTTTTAGGGTTTAGGGTTTAGGGTTTAGAGTTTTAGGGTTTAGGGTTTTGGGTTTAAGGTTTTTTAGAATTTTTAGGGTTTAGGGTTTTTTAATTTTAGGGTTTAGGGTTTCAGGTTTAGGGTTTTTTAAGGTTCTAGGGTTGTAAAGTTTAGGGTTTAGGGTTTAGGTTTTTTTTTTGGTTTTAGGGTTTAGGGTTTTACAGTTTAGGGTTTAAGGTTATTAGAGTTTAGGGTTTTTTTTAAGGTTTAGGGTATAGGGCTTTGGTTTTTGGGTTTAGGGTTTTAGGGTTTAGGGTTTAGGGTTTAGGTTTTAGGCTTTTAGGATTTTTTTTTAGGGTTTTTAGCGTTTAGGGTTTTTAAGGGTCTTTTAGGGTTTTTATTGTTTAGGGTTTTAGGGTTTTTTTAAAGGTTTTAAGTCTTTAGGGTTTAGGGTTTAGGGATTAGTGTTTAGGGTTTAGGGTTTAAGGTTTAGGGTTTAGGGTTTTAGTGTTTAGGATTTTTTTAGGGTTTAGGGTTTAGGGTTTAGAGTTTTAGGGTTTGGGGTTTAGGGTTTAAGGTTTTTAAGAATTTTTAGGGTTTAGGGTTTTTTAATTTTAGGGTTTAGGGTTTTTTAAGGTTCTAGGGTTGTAAAGTTTAGGGTTTAGGGTTTAGGTTTTTTTTAGGGTTTTAGGGTTTAGGGTTTTACAGTTTAGGGTTTAAGGTTATTAGAGTTTAGGGTTTTTTTAAGGTTTATGGTATAGGGCTTTGGTTTTTGGGTTTAGGGTTTTAGGGTTTAGGGTTTAGGGTTTAGGGTTGTAAGGGTTTACGGTTTTAGGTTTAGGGTTTATGGTTTATGGTTTAAGGTTTTAGAGATTTAGGGTTTAGGTTTTAGGGTTTAAGGTTTAGGGTTTAGTGGTTAGGGTTTTATGGTTTAGGGTTTATGATTTTTTAGGGTTTTAATGTTTTAGGGTTTTGGGTTTTTTTAGGATTTAGGGTTTAGGTTTTTAAGGTTTTGCGTTTAGGGTTTTAGCATTTTTTTTAGGGTTTTTAGGGTTTAGGGTTTAGGGTTTTTTAGGGTTTAGGTTATTATGGTTTAGGGTTTAGGGTTTAGGGTTTAGAGTTTTGGATTTAGGGTTTAAGGTTTTAGGGTTTAGGATATTATGGTTTAGGGTTTAGGGTTTAGGGTTTAGAGTTTTGGGTTTAGGGTTTTTAGGGTTTAGGGTTTTTTTAGTGAAAGTTCGAAAGGGATGTTAAGCCCTAGTGAACTAGTCCCGAGGCTAACCAAGAGGGGGGGTGAATTGGTTATTTAAAAATTTCACGATAACTACAAAAATCTTTTCGATACTTAGCAGCGAAAACAAGTAAACAATAACGAAAAGATCAACCAATGATATTCACCCAAGCAGTTTATATTGAAAAGTAAAATGCAAAACTGAATCAGAAAAGCAAACCAAATTTTATAGTGGTTCGGTCAACTTGACCTACGTCCAGTCCCCGGAGCCTCCCCTCCGGGTATTGCACTAAACGAAAGTGACTCTCCTTTTGCTCCCACAGCAAGGCGGAGAAGCCTGTACAAAACACCTCCTTTTCACCACACGGTGAGGCAGAGAACCTGACCTCCTTTCGCTTCCTCCTGAAGCAGGCAGAGAACCTTCGAACTCCTTTTGCTTCCACCTGAAGCGGGCAGAGAACCCACAAACTCCTTTCGCTTCCTCCTGAAGCGGGTAGAGAACCCGGATCTTCTTGCGAACGATCCTCCCACGAAGAACACCGACTAGACAACAGACGACGAGCGGAGAAGACGACTCTGATCCGTGCTTGGAGCAACCTTAGTGAATCCCTCACTAACTCCCCCTCACAAGATCTCTTCTCTCTCTCCAACTCTCTCTCTCTCTAGGATTTCTCAGGGAAGGAAGGCAGCAAAAGATTTTTCCAAAAATTGGAAAAAAGTTCTTTTAAAGGAGGGCTTAAAATTTGCCCTAAATCTCAACTTGTCGGCCAAGATCGTCCAGGACGATCGGTAGATCGTCCTGTACGATCAGTTCAAATTCAGCTGTTTCAGCCTGGACGATCTGGCTCTTCTGGACGATCAGTAGAAAAAGTTGTTCATATCGTCCCGTACGATCCTGCGATCGTCCGGGACGATTAGTTCAAATTGAAGGAAATCGTCCAGAAGACAGTTCTGGTCATCCAGAGAAATCTGTGCTGGACGACCAAAAAATGACTTGATCGGCCCGGATGATAGGGTAATCGTCAGGTACGATTAGTTCAAAAAGGCCCCCAAATCATCCTGTACATAGTTCTGGACGTACAGCTGAAATGCACAAGACGATCACGATCGTCCGGGACGATCCTGCGATCGTCCAGGACGATGTGATCGTATCAATTAAACATTAATTGCTTTCCTTAATTACCAGACTAAGTTAGGCATGATTGTAGTGAATCGTCCAGGACGATACACGTATCGTCCGGGACGATCAGACCAAAATACTTAAAATAAAACTTGCCTAACTTAATCTGGCGGCTGAGAATTTCTGATTTGGGAATATCGTCCCGTACGATCCATAGATCATCCAGGACGATCGGCTCAATCAGACCCTCTTAGCTTAGTCGCCCTAATTAGGGTTTCTATTTTTAACTAGATCGTCCAGGACGATGAAACTATCGTCCAGGACGATCTGAACAAATTTTGAACAGAAACTCTAACTCACTCAATCTCTCCCCTGAGTGTGTGTGTGCAAGGTTACTTAGCTAGGGGATCAGTTACATTACAATTGACTCAATAAAAAGAAAAATCATACATTTGACACACTTGGACCCGATCTTGAGTTGGCTTGAGTGGCTCGCGGTCTTTTATTCCTGAAACAGATTAGCCAAGCAAAACACACTAGAAACATGTTTGTCATCATCAAAACCAGATTTGCAACAATCTCCCCCTTTTTGATGATGGCAAACATTTGTAAAGTAGTCTGACAGTAAAAGTAAACTAGGAGATCAAATAAACAAACATTTTTTTTTTAAATTTTCATTTAACAGCTAAAACAATCCAGGAAACATGACTCAGAAAATATAAACAGACACGACTACAACTGACTCCCCCTTTTGACATCACAAAAAGGAGGAGCGAAAAACATAACACGATAAAAAAAAAATATTATAAAACAAAAATAGAACAAACTACAAAACAGGAAAATCAGAATTTTTCCTTGATTTTAGATTCAAAAACCAATGACAGGACAATTGACAGCGCTGAAATCCAAAAAAAAAGTTGGAAATAATCAACTATCGTAACTCCGACCCCGGGCACCTTATCGATGCAAACCTCTTTCAACACAAAAATCCGATTCAGAATAAAAGACATTAGATTTGAAAAGAAATCCTTTCAAGCCTCGTTCCAGAAAAATATCTGATATAATAGTGTTACAAAGTAAAAAATCAGAAATCAGGATTTTCAAGACTCAAGCTTTTGAAAATATTAAGTGGCGCACAGATTTTTCTAAGACATTTAATAATCTGAAAGGAAAGAAAGCTTGTGTTGGGCTCATTTTGTGCCTCTTTTTCAAATTGGTTGGCGTTTTACGCATCTTTTGATTTTTGATACACTTTGTGTATCCAATTTGGCAATTTCGCATCTTTTTAGTTTTGGGCTCATTTTATGCCTCTTTTTCAAATTATCTGGCGCACTGCGCATCTTTTATAAGCTTTCTCCTTTTCATAATCATTAAAGAGTCTCAGCTGTGAGATTATCTTCCAGACATAGGAGATGACTCTCCGCAGTAAGGAAGAACGATTCACAAAATAAAATCCATACAACATATGATAAATGCAATCACTTGGTTTAGAAAATTAACCTAATGACTCAAGACTTTGAAAAACACTATTGATATGAGGCAGATTACTGTAGGAAGATAAAATAATCTCTATTTCAAAAACTAACATTTTAATTTTGAAAAGGATTTTTATTCAAAAGAAACTACACACTAGTAAAGGAGTTAGAGGAAGAGAAACAATTATCAATGTTTCTTCCCTTTAACAGATTCAGCGAAGCCAATCACTGCTTATCAGCTTCCAAACCAAAACAAGGTAAAAACTCCCAATCAAAAATTCAGATCACCAGAAGTAGTGAGCGGTGATCAGATCTTGAAAAGCATAAAACAGTAAGTGCAAGATATGAACCCGTAAATAAATAAAAACAGGTAGAAACTCATAGCAAAGTAAATACTCAAATCAAACTAACAAAAAAAGGGTAACACAGAAATCAGCAGAAGAAATAAAATCAACTGAAAGCAAATAATCAAACCAAAACTAACTAACAGAAATAAGATATCAGGATACAAAAACTGACTAACAAAAATCAGAAAATAGAATACAACAAAATAACGAACAGAAATCAGAATACCAATCATAACAATCATAAATCAGCAGTCATCAGAATCAAGCATTTATATCAATCACTCCTAATCTGGTTCTCAAAATGCTGAATGAGTCAAAGGCCAGTGGTTTAGTGAATATGTCAGCCAACTGATTTTCAGTTGCTACATGATGTAGCTCAATGTCCCCTTTTGTAACATGGTCCCTAATGAAGTGATGCCTAATGTCAATGTGTTTGGTCCTAGAATGTTGGATTGGATTCTTAGAGATATAGATGGCACTGGTATTATCACACAGAACAGAAATTGTGCCAACGGGTACTCCTAAATCCAAGACTTGTTATTTCAACCAAAGAACTTGGGCCACACAACTTCCTAAGGCAATGTACTCAGCTTCAGCAGTGAAAAGTGTAACTGAGTTCTGTTTTCTACTGGACCAGGAGACTAACGACTGTCCTATGAATTGACAAGTCCCAGAGGTACTCTTCCTATCCACCCTACACCCCGCAAAGTCAGAATCAGAATATCCAATGATCTCAAAAGAGGTGTTGTGCCTAGGGTACCAAATTCCTAAGTTTGGGGTCCCTAAAAGATATCTAAGAATTCTCTTAACAGCAGTCAGGTGGGACTCTTTAGGATCAGCCTAAAACCTAGCACAAAGACAGACACTAAACATGATATCAGGTCGGCTAGCAGTCAGGTAAAGCAGTGACCCTATTATCCCTCTATACTTCTTCTGATCAACAGATTTTCCATTTGAATCCTTATCTAACTGAACTGAGGAGGGCATGGGAGTATTGATTGGCTTGGCTTTGTCCATTTCATATTTCTTCAAAATGTCCTTAGTGTATTTTGATTGATTGAGAAAGGTTCCATCATCCGTTTGCCTTTTGCTAAACGCCAAAAAGTAGGACAATTCTCCCATCATACTCATCTCAAACTCTTTACTCATTGTTTTAGAAAACTCTTCACATAAGTATTTATCAGAAGATCCAAAAATTATATCATCAACATAGATCTGGACAATGAGTAAGTCATCTCCTAATCTCCTCAGAAAAAGGGTGGTGTCTACGCTCCCCTTAACAAACTCTCTTTCTAACAGGAATGTGCTAAGCCTCTCATACCAAGCTCTGGGTGCCTGTCTCAATCCATATAAGGCCTTTTTTAATTTATAGACATGATTTGGATATTGGGAACTCTCAAAACCTGGGGGTTGTTCTACGAAAACATCTTCTTTAATTACCCCATTTAAAAAGGCACTCTTGACATCCATTTGAAACAGCTTAAATCCCTTATAACAGGCAAAGGCTAGTAGCACTCTAATGGCTTCCAATCTAGCTACAGGGGCAAAAGTTTCCTCAAAATCTATCCCTTCTATCTGATTATACCCCTTAGCCACAAATCTTGCCTTATTTCTCACCACCATACCAGAATCATTCATCTTATTCTTAAAGATCCACTTGGTTCCCACAATACTTTGGTTTCTAGGTCTTTCTACTAACTCCCAAACATCATTCCTTACAAATTGATTCAATTCTTCCTGCATAGCTAAAATCCAAAATTCATCCGACAGGGCTTGATTGATGTTGGTGGGTTCAGTCATTGAGATAAAGGCTGAATGGTTTACTTCCTTCCTAAGTCCATGCCTAGTCCTAACACCTTCAGAAGGGTCTCCTAAGATCAGTTCTTTAGGATGACTCGAAGAATATCTCCAATCTCTAGGCAACTCTGTTTGAGGTTCTACCCTTTCCTCCAAATTTGTATTTCCAACTCCTTGGGTAACCTCAACAATCTCTTCATCTTCTACTTCAGATCTAGACTCCTTAGGATCAGATCCATCAAACACTATATGGGTTGTTTCTTCCACCACCAAAGTCCTCCTATTGAACACCCTAAAGGATTTCCCCACACTTGAATATCCTAAGAACACTCCTTCATCAGATTTGGGGTCAAATTTTTCTAAGGGTGACTTCCCGTTGTTCAGAATGAAAACCTTACAGCCAAAGACATGGAGATGGGACAGATTTGGTGTTCTACCCTTAATGATCTCATAAGGTGTCTTGTTCAGTTTGACTCTCACATTCACCCTATTCAGCACATAACAGGCAGTGTTCACCGCTTCAGCCCAAAAGTATTTAGGAAGTGGATACTCGGCAAGCATGGCTCTAGCAGCTTCTACTAAGGTCCTGTTCTTCCTTTCAGCTACCCCGTTCTGCTGAGGGGTCCTCGAGCTGAAAAATTATGACTAATCCCATGATCCTCACAAAAACTTCCAAATCTTTCATTTTCAAACTCCGCTCCGTGATCACTATGGATGGTAATAATCTCACATCCTAACTTCTTCTGAATCCAAGTAGAGAAAGATCTAAACTCATAAAATGACTCAGATTTGTGTGACAAAAACTTAACCCAAGTGAACCTTGAATAATCATCAACAATCACAAAACCATAGACTCTCCCCCCTAAGCTGGCAGTGCTAATGGGTCCAAAGAGGTCCATGTGAAGAACTTCTAAAGGTCTAGAGGTGCTAATATCCTTAACAGAGTGAAAAGAGGACTGGACTTGCTTCCCCAACTGACAGGCATCACACAGGTGATCCTTAGTGAACTTAAGCTTGGGCACACCTCTAACTAAGTCCTTTTGGGTGACTCTCCTAAGGGTTTTCATACTGGCATGACACAATCTCCTATGCTATAACCAAGACTCATCAGCAGCAGTTTTTAAGCAAATTGAATTATCAGATTTAATGCTACTTACATCCAGCTTGTAGACGTTGTTGATCCTTTGCCCCTGCAAAACAACTTCATCATTTAAGCTTAAAATGTAGCCAGTGGGCAGGAATTTGATGCTGTATCCCTTGTCACAGAGTTGACTGATCCTCAGCAGGTTGTATTTCAGTCCATCTACAAGCAAAACATTATCAATCATAAAGTTCTTTGAATCACCAATTATACCTGTGCCTACCACCTTCCTGGTGGTGTTATCTCCAAGTGTAACCTTACCTCCAGCTCTGGCCTCCAGCGAAATGTACTGATTTGCATCTCCAGTCATATGTCTAGAACATCCACTGTCCAGGTACCACATGCTCTCACGAGGTCTCGTGTGAGAGCACACCTACAAAATCATCAAATGTCAGTCTTAGGAACCCAAACAGATTTGGGTTCCTTCTTATGAAAAGAAGAATGCGATGCATGCGTGCTGTGCTGTGCAACAGGCAGTTTGGGTCTCCACACCCAATGTGTACTACGGTGAACAGTACAAGTGTGTGATATGTATCCTAATATGCCACATGAAAAACATCTAACACCAGGAAAAGGATTAACTAAACATCGTGAGTGATAGTGCCTCTTCCTAGTAGTGTATGAAACATTCTTTGATGAACTTGCAATAGAATTTTTAAAAGGTGGCGGTGCATAAAATTGTTCAAAAGTAGGCGATATTTTGTTATTTTCAAAAGCACTGATTTTCACTTTCAAAAACTCAATGTGTTTGTTTAAACTTCCAATTTCAAACGTTTTTGCACTTTCAATACTTTCTAACTCAGATGCCAAATCATTCACTTTCTTAAAAGCAAGTTCTAATTCACCATGCGATGTTTTTAACAAGTTATGCTCAACAATTAAATCAGAATGCTTTTTATTCAGTTCATCAAACTCATCTAGTAAAAACATGTGATTGCTATCAATGGTGGAATGATCCTTAATTAACACTTCATGCTCTTTTTGCAAAGTCAGATAATCTAGTTTCAAACTAGCATGGGTTTTCTTAAGCTTCCTATACGATGTATGAATCTTTTCAGAAACTTCAAATAACTGATCGTAAGTAAGCTCACATACCTCTTCCTGGTCCGACTGACCAGGGTGATCATCCGCCATCAGACACAAGTTTGTTTCCTCCTCTTCAGCTTCAGTCTCAGAAGAGTCGGATGCAGAGTCTGCCCAGAACGCCTTCTGAATCCGCTTCTTGTCCTTTCTAAACTTTGGTTTCTCCTCACCCTTCTCCTTGCTTGGGTGAGCTTTAAGTGTTGGACAATCAGCCTTAATGTGTCCAGGCTTCCTGCATTCAAAACAAACCGATTCAGATGAACCCTTAAAGTTTTTATTGAAATTACCCTTGTTCCACTTCTGATAGTTCTTATGTTTCTTCCTTAGAAAGCTTTTGAATTGCCTTGTGATTAAGGCAACTTCATCTCTATCAGACCCGGAAGTGCTAGCATCTGAATCTTTGGCCTTTAGTTCCACGGTCTTGTCTTTCTTGCGTTCTCCTGCATCAAGTTGCCTTTGGTTCACCCCTTGCTCGTAAGCAATGAGTGATCCAAGTAAGCTGTCAATAAAGTAAGTATTTAAATCTTTGGATTCAGTAATAGCAGTAATCTTAGCATCATAAGAAGCAGGCAAACATCTAAGAATCTTGTTCACTCTTTCGTAGTTGGTAAGTTCTCTACCTAAAGCATGCAAAGAGGTAACAATCTAAGTGAACCTTGTGTATATTTCTGAAATAGTCTCACTAGGTTTCATGCAAAAAAGTTCATAATCATGTAACAAGATGTTTAACCTAGATTATTTGACTTCAGTTGTACCTTCGTATGTTATACATAACCTATCCCAGATTTCCTTTCCTGTTGTACAAGTAGAAACACGCATATAGTCTTCAGATTTCAAAGCACAAAAGAAACAGTTCAAACATTTGCATTCAACTGTGCTAAATCACGATCATCAAACGTCCAATCAGCAAACGGCAATTCAGTTTTCACATTATTAATCATTCGAAAAGGTGGTTCGTATCCGTACTTAACTAACATCCACATGCGATAATCAATAGATTACAGAAAAGTAGACATGCGTGTTTTCCAAAAATCAAAAGGAATATTATCAAACAACGGTGGTCTAGTAATAGAATAACCTTCAGCAGTATTACGATTGTTACAATTAGCCATTGATCAAATTCAAAAGTTTTTAAACAGAAATTTTGAATCCCGCTCTGATACCACTTGAAAGTTCGAAAGGGATCTTAAGCCCTAGTGAACTAGTCCGAGGCTAACAAGAGGGGGGTGAATTGGTTATTTAAAAATTTCACGATAACTACAAAAATTTTTTCGATACTTAGCAGCGGAAACAAGTAAACAATAATGAAAAGATCAACCAACGATATTCACCCAAGCAGTTTATATTGAAAAGTAAAATGCAAAACTGAATCAGAAAAGCAAACCAGATTTTATAGTGGTTCGGTCAACTTGACCTACGTCCACTCCCCGGAGCCTCCCCTCCGGGTATTGCACTAAACGAAAGTGACTCTCCTTTTGCTCCCACAGCAAGGCGGAGAAGCCTGTACAAAACACCTCCTTTTCACCACACGGTGAGGCAGAGAACCTGACCTCCTTTCGCTTCCTCCTGAAGCAGGCAGAGAACCTTCGAACTCCTTTTGCTTCCACCTGAAGCGGGCAGAGAACCCACGAACTCCTTTCGCTTCCTCCTGAAGCGGGCAGAGAACCCGGATCTTCTTGCGAACGATCCCTCACGAAGAACACCGACTAGACGACAGACGACGAGCGGAGAAGACGACTCTGATCCGTGCTTGGAGCAACCTTAGTGAATCCCTCACTAACTCCCCCTCACAAGATCTCTTCTCTCTCCCAACTCTCTCTCTCTCTCTAGGATTTCTCAGGGAAGGAAGGCAGCAAAAGATTTTCCAAAAATTGGAAAAAGTTCTTTTAAAGGAGGGCTTAAAATTTGCCCTAAATCTCAACTTGTCGGCCAAGATCGTCCAGGACGATCGTAGATCGTCCTGTATGATCAGTTCAAATTCAGCTGTTTCAGCCTGGACGATCTGGCTCTTCTGGACGATCAGTAGAAAAAGTTGTTCATTCGTCCCGTAC